>JASSUY010015447.1:0-12840 GCA_032466535.1 Forpus xanthops | reverse complement strand
ACTCCAAGCCATAACTATAAACACTGGTGTTATCAGCACTGTTCCCAAGCCAAAAATCCAAAACACAGTGCTCACCACTTTAAGCTACTACTTAAAGGGGAAAAATGACTGCTGCTGATGAACCCATGACAGCAATGTAAAGACTTTTTTTTTCAGATGTCAAAATAACCTTTATTTCATCTGGAAGAATGTTTTACTCACAGCTGCCTGCAGAAAAGACAGAGAAAGTGAAATGTAAAACTCTGGGAAAGTAAACTAGATTGTGCTAGGTCAGCCACATGGGAAATACAACCTTTACAGACATTGTACTGTTGCTATGAGCAGGGTCATTCTTACTCTGAGAAAAGAAAGTTTTGATTTAATATATATTACATGAGATCTCAAGGTAAATGCTAACTTAAAGGGCAAGTTAGATGCCTAAAACAATAGATTTAGCACCCTTTCATAGACACTCAGGAGACTGGTATAAATTGAACAGGACCTTCAATAAAAGTATGTTTGAGTGTCAAATATAAACCATATAATTAAAAAATTATTTTAAAATGTCCTGACACACTTTTTTTTTTTGATACCTAAATCCCTTCCCTAGTGTTGCTCATTGCATTTAAAGTCTAGAATTTCCATATCACCAGAATGATCAAAGTACTGATTTCTATTCTGCATCTTTTTCCATGTAAGAATGAGAAAAAAAAGTGTGAGCTCAATATTATGCTCATTGTATTCAAGGCACAATGTATTTCACCTTGGAGGAAAAAGGGACCCCAGAGTCATTCTTGAGGTCATACCTCATGTTTTTCCTACAGTGGGGCAATGCCCTACCACTTCTTTCAGAGCTTCCATAAATGTAAGTCAATGCACAGCTTGAAAACATATATGTGGTCACAACTAACATTTCTACAGTCTCAGAAAGCTTCTGCTGCATTACTAATTGCATAGGCATTTTATTATGTGTAAATGAGCAATGAAATACTTTACATACTTTTGGCAGGTTCTATTTTTAAGAAAAATTTTGAAGATAAATACTTAACTATCATTTACAATATTAAATTTGAAAGATTTGTAGTCATATACATTGCTACAGAAACAGGAAAAAAAAAACATTTTCACTGCAATTTACGTAAGCATGTAGTCACTGCCTCAAGAAAATCTTAAGAAGAGCACATATTCATGTTTTTACTTAAAATATCATTAAAAATAAATGTATTCTCATTACATTGGTTCATTAATATTTTCAATTTATTCACACTGCATTGTCTGTCTTATTTTTAGCTTATATTTTATTATTTAATAATTTCATACCAAGCCTGAAGTTTCCTGTTCACTAATCTAAAACTCAATACGGCTGATAAATAGGTGAGTTTTAAAATATTTTTCAATTCAATATGCCTTTCTCATGTTCTCCAGATAAGAGGATACATTAAAATCTATAAATTCTTAATATATTTAAATTGGATGCATAACTGGGATAATTCTAGATATACTTAAAAAAATGTATAATAAATTTTACCTTTTGTCAGACATAAGTCAGAGTAATATAGATATACAGTTTGTTTAAATCAGCTGGTGAATGATGTGGCTCATTGCCTGGAGTTGTGACATTTTATGCCAGTTAGGTAAAACAATCTAAAAGCAACTCTGGCATTTAGCTGACCTGGAGCATGTAAAGGAAGCATGCAGGAAAACTGTGAGATTTGGGCTTGTCCCTAAGCTTTATTTAAAAGTGAAAATATCCCACATTCCACAGTGGAATAGTAAAAATTAGATCTTTCTTGAGGAAATGCAGTGGACATTTCTTCCTTAGATTTTAATATTAGAAGTTTTTTCTTGGAGTTTTAGCTCTTGCAAACTAAAAGCTAAATACAGAGGCAGTTATACTCAATTCATATGTAGAATGATAAAGTACAACTGACTTCAGTCAAGATCCATTTAATTTCTGTTGACAATACTCAAATGTTTAAAGGGAATATATAAAGTATGATATTTGCAAAGTATTCAGCCAAAATTACATCAAACAGTATCTCTATGTTCCTTCTTAATTGCAAGGCAATTGAGACTTCTGATGCACATTAGAATGGATACTTACTTTCATTCAAGGTCAATATTAATAATTCTATTTCACATAGTTGATTAAATGCTTCCTCAGTTGTATTTAAACCTTTCACCTGCCACCAAATTTCTACCCAAGTTTCTCTAAAAAGGAAGATGAAACTGTATAATGTTCTTTGACTTGTTACCTGAATTTAAGAAGCATTTTGGCTTCCATTCATGAGATTTTGGTGCTTTGAAAGGTCAGAATTGAACAGGTTTAAAGACATATTTTACTTATAAAACCTAAGTAATCTCAGGTAGCTCAGACTAAGATACATTCTCCAAATACAGTTTCAAGTGAATATACTTTTTTAATGTCTGTTGTATATAGAAGGATATTCAAGGAAATTCTGATATATGCTGTGTGATCTGACTGTAGGAAGAATATTTAATGCACATTTAGTGATCCTTTATTATCTAGCCCAGTCTCAGAAACAGTGGAATATTTTAGCTATCATAAAATTAACACCACAAATAGCCACAAACAAACTGACTTGTACCTGAAAGCTGTATTTTCAGGGCTTCAGGTGGTCACCTGAGGGTAATTCAAATCTGCTTTACTGTCTGGGACTGACAGAATCTGAGCCTATTACTTTTGTAGAGGATTATACATTATACGTTTTTCACAAGATGTACTACGACGTGTTCTCGTAACCGTGTATATTAATGGTATGTGGTTGCATATATTTTAAATGTACTTTAAAGGGGCACTGATATAAAAGTATATCCTTTATTTGATACTTCTTAAAAGGTATTGTTATTACTATTCTGTTTTCCAGGATTAATTAAATTTTCACTATGCAGTAGTTTTTCTCTGCCAGTAAAAGCATACCTCCTTTTGCTAGCTATATGCTAGCTTTTATTAGTTGCTATGTCATACCAGCAATTCTTTATTAAATTTCCCTTTTTACCTGCAGCACTGATTTTCATAAGTATGGGCTCCTGGATTTTCTGGTTTCGTTTGATTTATTTTCACTGATTAATTTCCAGCTGTTTTCACATTTCATGTGGCTGGTATTTTTGACAACTACCCTCAGAGCTTACATTTTTTTCAATTCTTTTCCTTACTGATGCCTTTCTCCTCAGTACTGGTTTGCTTCTTTTCCCCTCCATTTTCACTCTAAGCCATGCCATCCAAGGTTATGTCCAACCTGGCCTTGAACACTGCCACAGATGGAACATTCACAACTTCCCTGGGCAACCCATTCCACTGCCTCACCACTCTTACAGTAAAGAATTTCTTCCTCAGATCCAATCTAAATTTCCTTGTTTAAGTTTGAACCCATTATCCCTTGTCCTATCACTACAGTCCCTAGTGAAAAGTCCCTCCTCAGACTATCTATAGCCCCGTTCAGATGCTGGAAGGCTGCTATGAGGTTTCCACATAACCTTCTCTTCTCCAAGCTGAACAGACACAACTCTCTCATCCTATCTTAACACAGGAGGTGCTCCAGTCCCCTCGTCTTCCTCATGGCCTCCTCTGGACTTGTTCCAACACTTCCATGTCCTTTTTATATTGAGGACAACAGAACTGCACAAAATACGCCAAGTGAGGTCTCACAAGAGCAGAGGAGAGGAGCAGGGTCAACTCCTTCGACTTGCTGGTCACGCTCCTTTTGATGCACCCCGGGATACGGTTGGCTTCCTGGGCTGCAAGTGCACACTGCCAGCTCATGTTCATTTTCTCATCGACCAATGAATTGTGTCAGGTAATCATTAAGGAGGACTATGAGAAGAAGGCACTAAAAATATATTGGCAAATGTACATGTAATTAGCCTATAGAAAGCAAAGATAAAATATGAATTTTATACAGGTGATGTCTAACATTTTGATAGTGTATCCACATTGTGAAATTGTAAAGAAAGTGAAAAGTCCCTCCCTAGCAGTGCAGTGGGAAAATGTTGAAGCAATTTAAGCTATATTCTTCAATTGCTGAGTCTTTGAATACAGGGTGAATCAAGTAATCAGTGGGAGTGCGGAATGAATACACCTCTTTGCACAAACCTTGAATGAACAGGACATTTCAGGTGCTTGAAATAAAATCAGATGAGCAAGGCTTGCCAAGCTGTGATTCTACAGGCTTCTCTTAAAAACAGCATTAGTTTAAGCATCATTTGCACCAGAGTTACAGCCTCACCTCTCCATCACCTTTGCTCCTGCATCTTAGAAGTTATTTAAGAAACTTTCAGTAAATACAATCCGAAAACTAATGCTGAAAAAAATCCCTTAATTTCTGACTTTTGTCATTTTTCAACTAAATCTCGTGTGCTGGCACAACAAAAAAATGTTGAAAAGTCCAGTGGAAAAACTTTTAAAATGTAATATCCTTAGCTCACAGAGAAACTTCAAGACTTCACTGGACTGGAATATTGGTTTGGTCCTTCCAGCATTACCCCAATTCCTGTCAAGCAGTGCTAATGACATGGTTTGACCCCAGATGGCAATGAATTACCACATAGATGCTTGCTCACTCATCCAACCCTGCTTGGATGGGAAAAAGGTGAAACCTGTGATCTGAGATAAAAACTGTTTAATGTTTGACATAATTATATTGGCAACAAGAACAACAGTAATAATAATAAGGTGGTGGCAATAAAACCCAAGGGGAAAACACCAAGTGATTCACAATACAATCACTCATCACCTGTTGACTAATACCCAGACCATCCTTTGGTAGCGATCAGTGGCTCCTGAAGAACTCCCCCTAGTTTATATACCAGACATCACATCCTGTGATGTGAAATATCCTTTTGCATAGTTTAGGTCACCTGTCTTGGCTGTGCTCTCCACTAACTTCTGTGCACGGGATCAGTAACAGAGCATGGGAAACTGAAAAGTCCTTGAATTAGTATAAGCAGTACTTAACAACAACCAGGATATCAGTATGTTACCAACATTTTTCTCTATATCCAGTCCACAGCACTGTACCAGCTACTAAGAAAAAAAAAAAAAAAAAAAAACCAAAAAAAAACTTGATCCCTGACAAAACCAAGACAGTGTTGTTTTTTTCTCTGTAGAATTCACTTGCATTTGGAGGAGGGGGGGATGGTGTTTTTTTCATCAGAACTGAAAGATTTCATTTACTTTTAGCTCTCCAAGTTTTATTCATGCATCCTAATAAGATCAATTATTTTTCATTCATTGTGCTTGTGAAGCCTTAATGTCTTTTTCTTAAAATTCAATCACTCTGAAACAAACTAGGTCTCTTTGCATAACAGTGCTGACAGTTAACTAAATACAACTAACTGACCATTTTGTTTTATTATTCTATGTTTTACTAGTATCAGAATTGATGCCACCCAAAAATAAACTAATCTGAGGAAGTCAGATTAGTTTGACTTGTTAAAATATGTGGACTTGAATTTGTTAAGGTATCTGAAGTTCCTACTTCACTCAAATTGTGTCTTTTGCTAGTTTATGTAACACAGAGACATTATAGCTTGCAAAGATTGCAAGATAGAGTGCTTGGTTTAGTTTAGTTTTTAAATCTATCCCAACTTTTCATCATGTGCACACAGGGTAATTTCCTTTTTTTTTAAAAAAAATAAAAATAAAAAAAATGGAGACACTCTGTAGCTTAAATATTTATTGAGTCAATGTCTTTTCATTTACATTTTGGCCTGACTAAACCTAGTGCAAACACAGCTTCTAGTACCTAAAATTAATATCTGGCAAGGCTCAAAGGATGTGAAGTGAAATTTAAGGTACAGAAGCCAAGCATCACAAAGTTTTTTAATAAATTGGTTATTTTTGTCAGTTTTGGAGCTTTGTTACTACAATTAGAAGCTTATAAGTGAATATTTTCCTAGATAACATCTGATAGGCAGAGAAATGTTGATTCAATCCCATTAAAGTAATAGAAAACATGATCAGAATAAGACTTGAAAAAGTTTATATTAGAAATTTCTTAGAAAGAAGGTTTTGAGTACAAGTCTGTCTATTCTTACACTTATGCCCAGGACAATGGCACATCTCTTACAATTTTTCTGTCTTTCAACTACATTCACAGGATAGTTCAGGACAGGAAGGAGCTCAGGATATCCTCAATCCAACTTCCTGTTCAGGGCCACTTTTGAGGTTAGACTTCCAGTTGCTCAGGGCTTTAATCAGCTGGGTGTTGAAAAATTCCAAGGATCGAAATTGAGAGCATCTCTGGGCAGATTGCTCCACTGCTGAGACCTTCTTAGGGAAAAAAAGCTTTACCTTATATCCAGCCTGAATATCACTCTTCTCAATTTATGCTCATTGTCTTTCCAGTCTGCCTAGGTCCCTCTGAAAAACAACCTTCCCTCTCAGTGTCTTGACCAACCCTCTACATCCCTTGATAATTATATGGTTTATATGTGTGCATCATCCAAGTCATGCTGAAGCTGGACTTTTTTTCAGGTATTTTGCACAATATGAATAAATAGCTTTCTCTAACCTAAACCTTTCTCTGTCAGCATTACCACCACCTTTCCCTTGAATAAGACCTCCCCTCACAACTGTGTTTATATCTAATTTATTATAGTTCATCCTTCAATTTCTTCAACAGGGTGACAATTTGAAAATTGGAGGTATTAAGCAGAAGCTCAGTACGAAAAGAGCTTTTTGACGTTCTAAAATAATCAGCTTTCTTCCACCTCCTTTGGGCCAACTTTTAAGGTTTGCAAAGCTCTAATTAGGAAGTGACTTTAAATTTCACCTCAATTACTGTTTGACAAAACTTTCTCTTTTGTATATTTACACAAATTATAAAGTCTTAGTTCAACAAAAATCATTTGTTTTCCCCCTAAATAAGTGAGGGTCATGCTTGCAATTTTTCCTCCATTCTTTAAACTCAAAAGCTAAAATATAATGTTTAAATGGTGACAGAGAAGTCCCAATGAAGAAATTGGGGTCTTTGACCTCAATCACTGCTACTTGGAGTGGGAAAGAGGAGAATCATTTTTTGTTTGCTAGCTGAACTACAGTAACCTGAACCTGACAATTTAACCTATCAGGTTTTGAACATTTTCAGATCAGATCAAAAGCATTGAAGTCTGTACAAATAACACATTGTGTAAATTCTCTCATTTAAGACTAAAACCAGAAAAACATATTTTTAATTGCAAAACCAAGCACACAGACTGTGAGAAATTATATATAAGACATATTTTTAATTATTCAATCTCCTATTCCTAAATGAGTCTCCTCATATTTGCATATTAGATTTGGTTTTAGCTTGTATGTAAGAGATCAGGCAGGGTAGTTAGTGATAGCAGTAGATAAGTTTAGGAGAAAGTGAGAGGATGAAACAATTACATGAAAGTTACTTGTGAAGTAGAAGAAAAATCATTGATTTAAAAATCATTTAATATCCCACTAAAGGTGTAGATTTTTTAGCATTGTTCCTCAGCAAAAATTAGTCTTTGTCATCTGAAGTGTTGATAGTGGAAACACTGAAATAAATTCATAGCCCTAAAACAAATTTTCTTACAATATGGTTAATTAGGTATTTCTAGAATGAAAATAATCCATGCTGAATTTTCCATAAATAATGAATCAGAAAAAGCAGGGAAAAGACAGGCATTAATGAATAGCTAGCTTTGTTTCCAAATATGCTGAAATATATTGAAGTACACACTATTGTGTCTAGTGTTGTTTATTTTTCTTTCCAGAAAAAAATGTTACTTTAAATTTAAGTATTTCAGAAATAACTTTAAAGTTTTCTGAATCCTAGGTTTAGAAAGATTTCCTACAGTCCTTCATGGCACTTCTAAAATCAAGTTTGGCTGCTGAGTTAGAAAAATAGTAACTCCCACAAAAAATGAATGACTTGGAATTCTGCTGTGTATCAGTAATAAGTAAAGGCAGACCAGTAAAAAGCACAATTTACTCTCTTTAGTGCAGGTTTTCTTCGTAAATTGCAAATTAAACACATTATGACAACAAAAGATGTCATATTTTATCACTACTAAACAGAGAGTCACAGCTTTCTTGAACTCCAGTTGAGACTTTGTGTGTATAGATATATATGCATATGCATATATATATATGAAAGAGATGTTTGTTTAATATTTGACCATCTCTTCCAAGTTACAATTGAGGTTTTCTGTAACAAGACTCTGCAAGGAATCCAAGCTGCAACTTTTTTATTTCTAACAGTTCATTTATGCTTCCTGAACAGCTCAGAGGTCAACAGGTGAGGACAAAACTGTTTATGAGACAAGAAAGGAGCTGGGACTTGTTGAAGAAGAGCACCTGAAGAAAGTTCTGCTGCTGAAGTAACTGGAAATTCAACACCACACACAAAATGTTGTGTTTTTTTTTTCTGTTGTACACCTACTGCTTGTTTAAGATAAGTTAAAATTTTTTATTCTATTTCCAATCTAAAACTTGTTCAAAGTGTCACTTTTTTAGAATAATATTCCTCATTCTTCTGTGAAAAAAAAAAAAAAATGGTTCCACTGTTCTGCTTGTCTCCTTTACTTATATAAAAGGGTTATCTTGCACTTTCAGTGTCTCTATGCCGCCCTGAAAATAAAACTTTTGCAGTTGTTCTCTTAAAAATAATCTAAAACTAGTGCATTTTTCAAATTATTTTCTAGCTTCAAGCATAATTATCAGATAATCTTCATGAACACATATTTCATTTGCTTTAATTAATAATGCAGCTGCATATTCTGCAAGGTTACATGTGGGACTTATAAAAGTCATGTTATCATGGGTTTTATTTAACAAATGAAAACAGTTCAAATAAAGTTAGACAAATATTAATATGATCAACATTTATTTCAATGTACTCTTTTTAAAGGAAAAGAGAAGCAGAAAGGACAGCGCAAAGAGGAAGGAAAAATGGAGTTGAAGAACAAAATAAGCTAGGTAGGCTAACTTTTAAAGCAATGTAAAGTGTGTACAGGTTTTGATACAGAAGAGAATTGAATGAAAAGTGGAATAGCATGAAAACTGAGAATAAAGACTTATGCAACATATGGGAAAAAATTAAAAGGAGGAAAAGAAATGAGTGGGAACATTGTCAAAATAAGACTAGAATGGTGAAAGAATTATAAAGGACTATGAAAACTATATACATATATTAAAAAAATCTTTTACTTCTAAAGTTTTTTCCTGGCTTTTTTTTTTTTTTTTTCAGTCTTTTGTCATTTAGCAGGAGTCACTTATGAGTGACTTATGGTTCATCACATTAGGCATTTTATTCACTGAGGATATTAACACATTTTGGAAGGTGTGATAATATTCCCTTCCCTATACTAAAAGGCAAAAAAACCCCCAATCTATCCTGTACTGCAGGTAGGAGAGAGGAGATACAATTATATCTTTTTCTACATAAGAGTCATTCAAGATACAAAATTCAGATTCAAATGTCCATAGACAAGACTGCAAGCAGGTTTGTAGCAGACTATAGTCTCTTAAAAAACTATTACACTACCGCAATGGTTACTGTTGACTAATAGCATATTTATATCAGAAGTATCATTGACTTCTCATTACCTATCACTAATTTGATATATTTAAAGAAAATAAAAATGTGAAGACCTATGCTAGCTACATTATGAAACTAAATTTTTTTTTGTTATTATAAGTTGGTGGTTCTCAATCTGGAAGCCCTTATATTCTCCTGGAGAAGATGAAACACTCCAGTCACATTGAGAAAGGAATATTTCTCTTCCTTGCCCAATCAATTTTGCTTAAGCATCAGCAAAAATTAGAATTGTTCATTGTACAATGAATATTTGACAGGCAGTTCTACTTTTAATGAGTCCTAAGTGGAAATAAACTACTGAGGAAGAAAATTGTCAGATTTTGCATATCTAAATTATATGATCAAAGTGCTCCTTTCTGCCTAACCCATTTGATTCTAAGTTTGGAAAAAATATAAAACGTAATGCACTTGATCGTGTCTGAAACATAAACATTATGGAAAAATCTGAAGTTTATATCCTGAATTTCACAGTCATTTGCTGCTTTCTAGCCAAAATAATTACGTTGGAATTAACAGCATTCATTTATTAAGAGCATAAAATTAATAGTATATCTTAGTTACTATGCAGGAGTTGCCATATTGCTATCTGTCTGATACAGCGTTAGAATTTGAGAAAAACAATGTACTTCTTATTGCAATAGATGAAGAGCAGGAAATTTTTCTTTTGCTATATTCAAATGCATAATTCTCTCTCAATGCTGTAAAATGTATTAGCACACAAGAACAAAACATATGAAGACGTCATATGAAAGAAATTATCATCCAGAAATAGAAAAAATCTGATTTGTCCTTTAATTTGAGGGAGCTTATATTTTTCCAACTTCCTTTCGCATAAACACAAAATGAGTATGCATTTATAGTGTGTAGTGCAACTGACTGAAGAACCACTATGAATAGATATATATCAAGAAAAAGGTGAACAATATTTCCTCCTCAGTATAAAAATTTATTTTTAAAAATAAACACAAATGTTTGTCCTTTCTACCTTGACTTAAATTATACTGTCCAACACATGTTCTTCCAGTACGGACACTACTTCCAGTGTGACTCAGAATCGTATCAATCATATTTCTGCTCTGTTTTGAATAGATGGTGGAGTGAAAACTTAAATGAAGTCAGATAAATGAGTGCATTCCACCTTCAATATGTGTAAAATATCAAAAGAAACAATTTTATTGTTAATAGAAGCCTTGCCTGCATATACTCAACAGTGTGAGATAAGAATTATTTCCTTGATATAACCAATTCTCAAAATAGATATGTCAGTGAAAAGCTCTGGACCATGCAAGAGAAGGTAAAAAGATCATGGAGAAATCATTGCAACCTCATCAGTCACATGTGGGGGCTAACAATATAATTTAATTACTGCAAATGATCGCTGAAGATAATATTACCTTCCAGATGGAGGTTGCTTCCATTTAAATAATCTTGGGTAATTAAAAATGCTCCTGTTTATTAATGAATAAGCCTTCTTGACAGTGCTTTCAAATATATTTTATGAGTGAAACTGATTAAGAACTTAAATTTCCAAATGCTGGAATGAAAAACAAAAATTAAAACTGCAAAACGGTACATTTGTTTTTATGACATTACTAAGTATAAAATCAGCATGTCACATGTAGCTACTGCTATAATCTTGCCATACTTCTGAGCAGGATGCATTATAAACAGAAAACATAACAAGCAGATATTAGAAAGATTATTTTATTGAAGGATATGAAGACAGTCTGCTGCAGGGCTATAAAACTTGCATGTTTCATGACTATTACATTAGAAATAATGTGCTCACTACAAAATGTGGGTAGTGTCACCTACTGAATTTTACCCCATTTATTCAGGCTAGGAACCAATTGCCATAACTGTGAATAATTGTTTGGCATATGTTAGCAAATGTTGGTTTTATTAATAGCGAGTATTAACAAAAAGATGAAATCAAAATTCTTATCCTGTATTGTTCTTCATTTTATGTAATAATGTTATCAGTACAAAGTGCGTATAAAGCAAATGCAAAATGCCACTAAATCAGTAAGTTAGTGTTTTGGTTTTGCTTCTCAATAATTTGCCATAATGCAACAAAAATGTCACAAGATAAAATATAAAAATGAACCACAACCAAATAAACAGATGCTAATTATAAATACAGTGTGACCAACCTTCCCAACTTGTATGACCTGAGTTCTAATGCCTTCTATCAAACAAAAGCCATAGTACCTTAAAATAAGTGAGTTTTAGAAGTAGCTGGGAAGTGAGTGATGCCTTCTTCTGTTCTCCTGCAATGCTAAGAAGAAGCTTAGGTTGGGCATACAGCTGGAACCTAAGTGACCTCAGCACTATCAGTTTCTGAGCTCTTGCTAGCTACTTCAGCCCACAACTGAAGATTTGGGTTGCCCACATCACTGCATCCAGCTATCCTTCCAGGAGCGCAAGTTGGTGATGTCAACCTTTCCTCATTTTTCAGTCTTTGCTACCCTGGAAGTAGCACACAGTTACTTTCATCAAGCTGTAGATTTAATTTTTCTTCTCTTTGTACCACTAATTTTTTGATGTTGTACTTTACTTGCTCCTCTGAAAATTACATGCACAAAAACTAATAAAAAATAAAAAAATCTGACCTCATGATTTTGTGCTCAGTCAGTTTATGCAAAACAGGAAGCACAGACAAATAACAATTACCAGTATAGTATGAAACATACTGCAGATTGTTGCAATTATTATAAATATTATGTGTCTAAGAATGAAAAATCTATGTAGCAGAATCATACAATTCAGGTCAGAAGGGACCTCCAGAAGTCATCTGCTTTGATCCTCTGCTCAGAGTAAGTCAAATCAAATCAGGCTGCTCAGACTTGCGTTGAGCTGGGCCCTGAACACCCCAAGACTGAAGACACAACCTCTCTAGGCTTCTATCTCAGTTTTTGACTGCCCTCGAGGAGAAAGACAAACAGACAAATAATTCCTTATATATAATCAGAATTTCCCATCTTTCAGTTTATGTCCATTGCCTTTTGTCCTATGACTTTGCACTTTGAGAAGACTGTTCTGATTCTGTCTGTGCCCATGGCTGAAGTAGTTGCTTTACTAAGGTCTCTCAAAAGCTGTCTTTTCTCCTTGATGAACAAGCATCTCTCTTTCTCTCAGCCTTTATTGTATGATATGTTTTCCAGCTCCCTGATCAGCTTCTTGGCCCTTCACTGGGCTCATTGCAATACACAGGTGTCATGGGTTCAGCAGCAGCAGTCATTTTTCTTTAAGCAGTAGCTGGTGTAGCACTGTGTTTTGGATTTTT
>JASSUY010015446.1:8967-41399 GCA_032466535.1 Forpus xanthops | reverse complement strand
CATCCCTGGCAGTGTTCAAGGCCAGGTTGGATACAGGGGCTTGGAGCAACCTGCTCTAGTGGAAGGTGTCCCTGCCCTTGGCAGGGGGTTGGAACTGGATGAGCTTTAAGGTCCCTTTCAACCCAACACATTCTATGGTTCTTTGCTTCTATGACATCATACTTTCACAAGGCCCAGTTGCTTGCATATCGTCATGAGGGCTTGGCTTGCAGCCCACCTCCAGCAACAGGCTCAGAAGGCAGGACAGGCACTGTGAGCCTGCAGTAGGTGGAACACAGTGATATAAATCTTCCTTAGGATTACTACATGTTGCAGGGGAAATTACACTACTGCTTCTACAACGTGTTTCATATTTGGCTTTTCATCTTCTGTTCCATTCTAGAATTCTGTTGTTCAAAGTGTTTTACTTATTTGACTAAGTCTCCTACAGTGACTCTGAGCATCCTCAGTACGAGCTGTACATCTTTTGGGAAGGTCAGTTTATCTATCCATCTTTTTCAAGCTAAAGAGCTGATGGAACTGGTGTTTCTATTTGGTTTGGTTTGTCTTTTTCCCATTAAATCACTGAATTACTGCTTTCTGAAACAGCATCTGCATTCCTCCAATGGATTTAGCTTCTTATGGTTTCTTTGCGAGCTTTTCGCAACCATACATTTCTTTTATATATATAAAACTTTCCACTCTAATTCTATAGCCCTATCTTCATAAACATTTTCCAATCCTCTGTCCTTGAGGCTCTGTATTTGCATAAGCCTGTCTTTACCTGTGATTACTTTCCACTCTTTGGGTTATGCAGACTGACTTGTTACCCACCTCCTATTTTTATTGCCAAATGGCACACTACATACCTAAGGATCCACTCTTCCGTTTCTCTTTGCATACTGTTCATTGCCCCTCTGTGCCCCTGCCCTGATCTAGCTGTCTCTCTCTGATTTCCTGGACAGTCCACTGCAGATCCATAATCCACAGCTGAGAACCTAAAAGCAATTTTTCTCAGTTGATTATAAATGTAAGAGAATTATTTCAGCAGGACTCTCAGAGATTTCCCTTGTTATACAGCAGGATTAATACTTCTTGTTTTGATGTTTATGGTTTCTGGTTTTCAACTGCTTAGTAAAGGTGAGTCTATTTCTAGAAGAGTGTGAGCGTCATAATCATTAATATTCACTGAATTAAATTCCACAAGCTACATATGTTTTCATATTTACTGATTACACTGTGAAGAAGCAACAAGAATGTGTAACCACAGACTCTTACCACTATTAGCAAATGCTTCAAAATAACAGTTTGGGTGAACTGCCACCCAAACCCATTCATTGTGAATGATGTAAAGTGAGCTCAGATACAAAAAGACTTCCTCTAGTTAACAATCTGTTATAACCAAGCTCAACAGGGGGTTAAAGAGAATGAATAAAATTGGATTTGAATTCAGTAAGTCAGTGGGGTCAAGGAAGCAATCGGATGTGTCTCCTTGAGTCTTATCCTGGTGTTAGGCTGTACCTTTTGGGTATCATGTACTGCACCAAAGATCTTTCTTATCTGATATCTACTGTTACTAACTTAGACATACACCTTGGGTTAGTCCCTGCCACAAACATGAATTTCATCTGTAGACAGTTTAGCCTAGTCTTTCCCAACAAATAAGACCTGCTTTTTAAACTGCAGTACATGTAGTCTGAAAACAGAGCAGATGGCTGAAAAACCTGTCATGTTAGATTAAGACTTTCTGCATCTTGTTAAGAAAAAAAAATTCCAAAACAACAAAAAGAATTTAAACAATGTAATTTTCATTTAAAAAATGTAAACAATTGCAATAAAAACATAAGGTTAGAATAATTATTGGTGAAGAGTATGCAGGAGCTGCTTACAAAAGGACTTGACCTTTCAAAACAGTCCTTTCTGGGACAGTGGCTGCTTGACACAACAGCTTCAGGGGCAGAGGGCTGCTGAGCATGCCAATGAGGTGCCCAGAATGACACAGTCACCAGTACTTGTGATGTGGCCCATTGCAGGAAAAATGTGGGCAGCAACATCTCTAGACATGTGCAAGGTGTGTGTGCACATATTAGATGGATGATAGTGCTATCACCAGTGAGAGCTGCACTTACTTTCTGTAATCATCACAATCACATAGTAGATCAAGAGGCAGGTTTCTGTGCAAAGGCAAGTGGCTGGGAGATGAACACACCGCGTCTCCACTGCACTGAGATACAAAGGCATGATGCCAGACCTGGCAAGCACTGCCTCCTGAAATGAATCACAAATGAATGTGTTCTACATTGCTTACAACACCTATTCTCCATACTTAGAAAGGAGAAGCTTTAAGTGAGATAGCTTTTGCTATTTTTGCTACGACCAGAGGAAGTGAAGAGTCTTCTGTGAAAGACCATGGCTTGCTTTTCCTAGCACAAAAATGGCTAGGAGAATAGAATTATTGTCTATAAATGTATTATTACCCTTAAATATGAAGAGTTATCTGAGGTTAAACCTAGTCTAGATATAAAAAAGGGGAAACCAGGCTTTTTAACTATCAGAGTTACAAGTTTTGGATGTAACCTCTCAAGAGCAAGATGGGGATGAAAATTCCCAAGCATTTAAAGACCTGGCTGAATACATTTGAGACCCAAATTGCCCATGGTGTAAATGAGCGCCATGTGATATTTCAGGAGGTCTCTTCCAGACTCCTACTCTGTGTCTCTACACTCTGCTAGTTTCTAATGTTAGAAAATTGATTTGTAAAATCAAGATCACAAAGCAGAACCACTCCCATTAGCTATGAGGAGTGTTATTTTCTTGCTTGTCTGATTTCTACATGAGAAAATTGTATTTGCATACCAAATTATGTCCATTCTTTCTTCTAGGCTAAGAATGAAGACTCTTAGCTGTGCCTGAGGTCAAAAGGTGGCTCAAAAACCATAATAACTATTGCCGGGGCTTAATGTGTTTTACAAATGTCCTGTTTAACTAGGAGCTCCGACTCATCACCTTTTAGACTTCTAATAATGGCCAAGTACCTTCTGTCTGATCAGACTTGGGAAGTGTGAAATGAGAAGAGCCTGCAATCAGGAGGCTGGTTACACTCCATCAGCCTTTGAATGGCACCCTTCTGATAAGCTGCATGTTTTTATGGGCTAAATGAGTAAACTGTGGCCAATATAAATTGTCTAAGGAGCAGAGCCAACCTTTCTCCTTGCTTTGTACTCAGACAGCAATTACCTTTTTCATTTGCTGAAGGAAATATTCATGACATGCTCCAGTGCATGTTAATTCTGTTTCATGTTCTTGGATAATTATCTGTTTTCAAGCTCTATGTTTGTGAAGATCATTTTCAAAGTATGAAAAGTTTGACATTTCATTGGAAAGACTTGTGAACAATCAAAGCCGTTCATTATTTGGTAGTGCTCAATGGACCTAGGCTTTGGATTTGATGTTTCACGTCAAAACATGACAGAAGCAGTGGCCTGCTTAGTCTCCTCCACATTAAATACTAGCAAACCACGCACTAAAGCACAGTATGGAATTAAAGCATGGAAAATATAGTCAGAAAATAGATGTTGATGTTTGTTATCCATTTCACATGTACTGATGTTGGGAGCTCAATTGCAAATTATTTATTCCATAAGCTAGCAAGCTTTAATAACACTGCAACCCAACCCCACATTTAAAACCAATCACACTGCCCCCGTGCCACCAGACTGCTCTGAAATCTTGAATATCATATTGCTAAATGCGTTGTACCATTTAGAAGGTGCCACATGTAAGAAAGAGGAAGGATGGGAGCCTATGCTGCTACGAATCAGCAAACTGAATTCTGTGGAGCTGCTCCAATTTATTCCACATGAAGGGCCAGCCCAGATTTTTTTGCTTGGGAAAGCGTGGGGTTGTAACCAAGCAGACAAATGTATTTCATGTTGCATGACTCGGACAGCCGAAAAGACTCTCTCTTTCCAGATGTTACCCTCCCATGGTTTCATAGTAGCATTTGAGTCCATAGAATTGAATGTTTTTGATAAGTCATTTTTATTTAAAAAGGGGAGAAGAAGGAAGAACAGATACTTTTGGAAGCAGCAGCTGCCACCGAAGCTGTTTTACTACAGCTTTCCCATCCCGTTCTCTGATGTCCCAAAGATGAAGTTCACAATACTGTTTTTACCAGTGGATCTCTCTACTCACAGAACTGTGAGGTCTGTTAAACTGGCTTAAAATTGGCTAAAAGGGTTAAAAAGACATGGAGGGAGTAGCAATGCTGCCAAGCAGGGGCACAGCAGAGCACATTATATAAGCTGTGCCTATTTATGAAACCAGGTTAAAATGCAACATAAGGACAAAGTGGTCTACATGGACTATCATCTGCTCCTACTGCCTTCTCAAAAGCCACTAACAAGATAATCTGATCACAAAGATCAAAGTCTCACTACTGCACTAGGGAAACTGATGACTGCATTCTCCTGTGCGGTATATACCTGCAATTCAGGATTGGGAACTGGCCTGGATTTACCAAGAGATGCAAGGTGGCTTTGAAAGTTTTTCTTTCTATCTCATTCACACTATATAAAGTCACTGCTATTTCCAGCGAAAGGGCTGAAATGTTCAGAACACTCATTTGTCCGATGGTTTTACACTTCCTTTTTACACTTATTATTTCAGACTATTTTCTCTACAAGTGATAAAGTTCTCATTTAACCAATCAGAACAGCTTTCCCTGAAGTCCCTCCTGAGATTTCTGAAGGTTCTTTGTTCCATTTTTCATGTCACCAAAAGTTCAACTTTTTCTTTACTTAAAATTAAAACCATCATCCTCTTTCCTCCAATGATGGGTCTAAATTAGACTCTACTCTCGTATGGCTCTTTTAGACCTTATCTAAATTTCAAGCAGTGTTCAAGAGGAGCAAGTAAAAGAGGTCAGCTGTACCAAAGAGCAGAGAGATGGAGACTGGACCTAGTTTCTGGTACTGAAATGAAACCTAGTGTGGAATAGGTGAACCCCAGCAAAATGATCCAAGTACTACCACTAGAAGACAGTGTAAAACAAAAACATTTGCTGATACTCTGTCTTCCCCCTTCTCAGCAAGATGCTTTTGTTCCCCGTTTCATTTGTATCTAATCCTTCTTGCCTGCTCCTCTTTGCTGCTTGCTTGTGATCCACCCATCTCTTTTTTGGTTTTTTTCTTGCTTTCTCATGTAACAGCATCCTCTTTCCTGCCTAAATATGGTCATTGATTCAGCTGAGCCTGATGATTCTTGGCCACTTCTGCTTGAATGTCCAGCTTTGCTCCCATTTAACTGTGGCCTGAAACTGAAGCAAGTACCATAAATACACTGCTGCTTTAAAACAAAAAGGTGTGAGATACAGGATTTTAGAACTGACAGCAAACACTGCGCCCAGACCAGCATTCTTTCCTGACAAGGACCTACCAGTGAAACGACTAACAAGTTGTGGCGTGTCTCATTTACATACCAATCCAGAAACAGCTTTGCTTGCTCCACATTCAAGCCCACAAGGGTTCATGCATCCACACGCAGCTCTGGAAGGCACAATTATTTGTGATGACAAAGGATGATCTAAGCAAACAAAGGCAGACTCCCATGCACTTGTCTTCTCATCCTCTGCATGAGCAATCACATTACATAGCCTTCATTCTGCCTCGGGCATTTTCCTAACCACAAATCATGAAATACAAAAGCAGAGATGGCATACAGAGACTCGGAAGAATCTCCTCTTCCAGCGACTTCAGCTGCATCCCAGCTCCCTCTCCTTCCCGAGAGCCCAGGCATTGCTGTGCTGAGTCCTAAGTGCTGGCCACTCACACACACACTAGTGCTGGCTGTAACCAAACCAGAAAGTAAGAGGAGTCCCTAAAGAACCACTGGCATGACTACTGTATCTGGGGAGGTATTTTAAGTCTTTCTGAGGTAATACAGCTATATTTAGCTCCTGAAACATAGCATGAAGTATAGCATGAAACTCCACTGTGTATTTGGTCATCTGATACTAATTACGCATGAAAAAGAAGGAATCTATGCGCAGTTTAACTTCAAAGACAAGGCCATGCTCCTTACTGTCAAGTAGGTAGGACTTGCAGTGAGACTGATTACAACTGCAGGGGCACATACCCACTGGGAAATCTAAGGCAGCTGGAAAGGCTCAACAACACTAATGTTTCCTCTTCTCCTGATAGTATGTTAAGCAATACTCTTCCCTCATAAGTTACGGGGCAGAGTATTGCTGCTTTTCCTATATGTCGTGAGGGACTGACAACCAAACCAGTCTGCTCACAAATTTCAGTGCAGATCATCTCTCAGAAGATTTTCCCTCATCAGTCCCAAGTCCCACGTTGTTACAGGGGTAAATACCAAGTCACCAGCACATAGAGGCACACAGCACATACAGGTCACGAAGAGAATGATCCTACAAGCCTATTTATGTAGGAAAACAGGCAAAAAGCAATTGTAGAAATCACGTTAAGATCCACCTCCACCATAAAGCTCTCTCTTGTACTTTGTGTCACCTTCCCCAGAGCGTTACTTGGGCTTGTGTATGATTATAAGCTCTGCAGGGACTGCCTACTCTTTCGGATTTACTACCATGACAAAGGGCTGCTCTCAGTTGGTCCCTTATTTCTTCTGTAATAAACATGTTTAATCAGAACAATTAAAAGGATTTCCCCCTCCTTTTTGTTCTTTCACTACTGCACAGATTGGTGGTGGAGATTTTTTGGTTTTCTGTGCTGGGTTTTTCTTTTTAAGCCTGATCTCTCCACCCCTCCACTACAGTGTGTGCATACATCAGACAAAGAAGTGCCATTTTAATAAGGGAAATGGTGCTTAATTGTGCCCATGTTATAAAACACGTTTCCTCTTACTGCCTTTCATCTGGCATGTTTTACTCCAGGTAAGTTATGTCAAGAATACACATAATATAAATCTGATTGTGAATATTTAAATAGATGGTATTCTAATTTTCATTCACTTCAGATGTTCTGTGCTAAAAGAGATGGCAATACAGAGCCATAATGAAGGACCTTCTTGTCAAATTCTATCTACAAGGAGGCTTGGAATAATATGGAGCACACAGCTGAGGTACCTGTGTTTTGAAGTGCCTGAGAGACTCCTTTTAATTGCCACAGTCTGTTGTGCCTTTCAGATCTGTTTGTGAAGGTGTTGGGCACGGTGTGTTTTGTTGATGAGCGATTCTTTGCCTCTTAACAAAGCAATGTTTTGTCTTGTGTCGGATATTAGAGCCACTGATATTTAAATGTTTAAGAACGGGAAATGAAAGACTGAATACTAACAAAGGAATGGAAGCAGTTATGGGAACAGTTGTTAAACATTGTAAGGTGGGATTTGCTTATTTTATTATGCTTTATCTCTCTTCTGTTCATTACCCAGGAGCTTAAGAGTTTTCTTGCAACAGATCCCTTAGCCTAGTACTTTTGAGAAAAACACAAGTTTATTACCACCAAGTAAATTGTGTTCCTATGGTGCGTGTCCATATGCTTTACATATTCTTCCTTTAGATCCACAGAAAATGTTTTACATTAGTGGCCTCTTTCAAAAGTTTCTGTCTTTAATATTTCTCTAAAGGGTCTTGATATAGTGGAATATGCAGCAACAATTAATCATTCTCTCTGATTCTTCTTAATAATCTATCAAAAATGGGAATTTATCTCATAATATGTGTGGAACTACCGTTGGAGCAGAAAACTTCCATAAATGTGCTATTTGGTATTAAGAAACCATACGTGTGCTATCTCCACAGTAATCTAACATTTCAAATAGCTGGCCAGCTCAGAGCAGACTAAGTCACTGTTTCCTTGCTGTTTGTAAAGAAGTGCTAAGTGGCTGAAGCAACCAAATTTTGCTATAATTTTTGTGAAGTCTCCCTTCTCCCTTTTACACTTATCCCACATCCTCCCTATTAGTAACACAGGCCCTTGACTTACACACTAGGGCTTCTCCTCAGATGTCCATCAAATCTCTATGCTATCTGCCGTGCTCCCCCCAGGTTCACATCTCCATTACCTTCTGTTACGCCTCTGGTGTTATCTCTTTCCCCTTTACCTGACCTCATGTAAATGCTTTATTCTGCCCACTGCCCCTACCTACAAACTCTCCACCACTGCAGTTTGCTTGCCGTATCTGCTCCAAGCCTCTTTTTTCAACTATGAAAGAATGGAAGCACTTGGGGTACTGACCTAAAGTTGCTGCCTTCATTAACTTTCTTGTTCTACAACTCCCTTTGTATATATTAAGGTATACCTGGTATTTGGAACACTATCCACTCTCACTTAACTCTCTGGAAGTTAGCACAGCTGCAAGATCGGAACCAAACCACTCTCAGAGTGCTCATTTTCAAAGATCATATTAGTCAAGATTTTTTTTATTACTTAAGTGCCAGCACAGCCAATGCAAGGTAAGGGATAATGATCTACCTCCAGAAATACATTTAATATTTAATAGCCCATGATCACTATTTTATTTGGACCAATCCCATACACTATGCTGGAGAGGTCTCTACTGTTCCACATCTGTTAAATATTTTAGATATTTTAGCTTTATGTAGTTGAGATGGCGTATAATAAAGCCTGTAAAAATCAAGGGTATATGAGGTTATATTGGGTATTCTGAAATAGACAGATTTAGTAAGCCTAATGAAAACCAGTCACTCCTCTACTGAGATGTCAGATTTGTTTCTCACAGTTCTGTACATTACGTTTAACTCAGTTCTTTCCATCAAAGGCAACTGATGTCTTCTAGCAACACGTTCAGACATGGTTTCCTTCTTATTTCCAACTTCTCTAGAATAAATTGATACCACAGACAGGGGCATGCATGTGAAAAAGATCATTCCATATGCAAAATGACATATCTATAAAAAACTAAAGGACCACAACTTACTGTCTACGTACACTGGAATTCTCCTGACTTCCCTCTGGGGATCTTGTTATGATGTGGCGTTTGGGCAACACATTTCCACTTCAGCTCAGAACTGTTCATGTGATTTTTCTAAGCCTTTAATCAGTCAGGAATGTCAGGGTGGTAAACACCAGAGTGCTCTGTCAGTTAATGCTCCACCTCATTTTAAGCAAACTGTTCCAGAAACTTTGAATATCACTGGGTGGATGGAGCCCATCTCCACCAACAGCCAGCCTCCCTAATACAGCAGGTAGGTTTAGATCACTGAACACAGAAGTAACCTTAGATGATGTTCTTATGGTTACAACTGTGGGCATTACATTGTCAGGAAGCAACTGAGAAACACAGACCCAACCAATAACGTTTGGTAACAAATCCCACTGCCATTCCTCACATACTTCAAGGCAATCTCACTAGGCAGTGATGCTACCACACTCTATGCAAGTCCAAATGATTAAACTGGATGCTATAAACTTGGAAACTAAGCAATGCTATAGCGAATACTGTGCATAGACAGCTAGGATAGTAAGCAAGATCCCATTAAAAAGAAACATATCTACTATTTCCTATCATTTACATTCTTAATCTTTAAACCAAACTTGCACTCTATTTATTTGTGCAATAAAGCACTTTATTTCACTGGCTGTGCACAGCTCTGGGAGGATTTAGTCAGCAATTCTGAAACACAGTGTGCATATTTGTCTAAAAATGTGCCCTAGTCATACAGCATGGACAGGTAAGAGAGTTAATCAGAAAACAGAAAAGGAAATGTTAAGGAAGAAATGCTCCCAGGGGACAATAACACAAGGCAAAAGATACATTATTGCTCACTGAATTACCTACACAAGCATTTGCTTTCTTATTACAGCATTAATCTTTTCACGTGTGATACAGGAGTGAGCGCCATTAATCCTTTACCCTGTTGTGCAAGAAAGCAGAGTGCTGAATGATACTGTTGGCTCCTGTCCCACCCTACCCCTCCAGCGTCTGACAGCAGCAGCACTCCTGGATTTTGTGCAAGTGACTGTCTCTGTAGAGAGAAGAGGATTTGCTTCCCTCCCTCTTACAAGTGCCATGTCAGACAATTCAGAGGAATTCACTAGACCTCTCCTCCATGTCCTGAAATTTCTAGGAATCAGGAATTTGGCTAGCCTAGTATCCCACACCTGAGTGGCACAAATCTGATGCTGCTCCTTGCCACTGCAGGCAAAGTGTGGTTCGCCACCAAAATGACAACCGGAATTTATTCAATCCTTGCGGCCAGCAGCAGGAGTTAAACTGTAGTGTGGTGGTGAGCACTGTGAGGCAAATGATAGACTGAGAGGTGTAACAGAGCTTCAGGGGCCTCCGGTTAAGGGCTAGAGAGATCAGTGGGACTCCAGAGGGATGACAGCAGGAGGCTGTGGCTGGAGTCTCGTCCCCTTCATTAACCTACTGCTCTCCAAGTAAGCACGTCTGCCTGAGCGATTCTTTCCCACTGTGGGACTTGACCAGAATGGACTGGACATGCTGGGTGGACCCAAAGACCATGAAGGAGCTGTAGGTTGGACTCCAGTCCAACTGTATCTCTGATAGTTTCTAAAACTGCATTGTTGCATTCCTTAGTCTTTGTGCACTAACTGTTCTGAGATGGAAGCTTTGGCACTACAGTAGGGAGCTTCTCTCTTGCAGGCAGAGCAGCACAGAGCTCCATTTGGGTTGATGACAGAGGGCCCATTGGCTGTACCCATACTGGGGCTTGTTTCCCAGAGCACAGCCTGCACAATCCTGCGGCACCCACTGCTGCCTCAATGGAGACACTCAAACACTTGGCTATCAATGTGCCAAAGACACAGGGGATACCTCCTACATAGTACCTTACAATCTTAAAGTATCATTGCTTTTGATCCTACTGATCCTGCAAAGAACTCCCACTAAGTGGATGTTAGCACCTTGGATATGCCTGCATCGTGCTTGCAAACCATACAGTTGGAAGCCGGGAGGAAATGAAACAAAACCTGACCATTTGTAATCTTTGATAGCTCACACTTAAAAAAAACCCAATCCACGGGAGCACAGGAAATGCCTGACTGATAGTGTAAGCACTCATGTAAATTTGTGCAGGCTGATTTTCATCATTCAGGCTGGCTGTATTCTTTGAAGCTGTGTCACTTCCCTGTATATATGCAGCTGTGTGGTTGAAGCTCACACTGGCTGGACAATATGATTTGTTCATGATCTTAATGTTTAGTCCTTTCAGGGAGAATAAATCTCCAGCACTTCAAGCTTTTGTGAGCCTGAAAGGCTCATTCAGTTTTTAAGGATCTGCCTTAGCCTTATTATGATTACTTACTTGAAGCCTGAACAGGCAATTTGATGAATGAGAGAGAATGTGGGAGGAAAAACATACAAATAATATATTGTTTATAGTTTTGCCATTTGCCACAGAACAGTCCTCAAGTGATTGAGAAGATTTTATATTATTGATATGCTATTACATGGCACTTCTTTTACCTTCTTCTTGCTTTCCTTTTTCCTTCTTATTAATCGCTCTATTCAGTCCCAAGGGATTTTGCTTTTAGGAAAGGGTTTTAATGTTCTTGCTTACACAGAGCAGGAGTTACCCTAAGTAGCTTCAGGAAACCAATGCCAATGCAAAGCACTGCATTTCAAAGCTGTTGGGATGTTTGCTGCATGTCAGGCTGTTATGCGAAGATGTTTGGTTCCTCACCCCTGCTTCCTCTGTGCCTACTTTTACCATTTTAACCCCTGCATACACACATGGTTGAGCTCCTCCTCTGCATCTGAACTAAAATCCAGTGATTTTAATAGTAATGCGGTGTTTTTCCAGCAGCGTCATCAGCTGCCAACCCCATTCTGGGAAAGGTGGTTGTGGTATCTCTAGGTGAGGCAGATAGAGCATGAAACAGCACATCAGCTGCTCATGGGGAGCGCAGAGCAAGTCTGATTTAGTTGATTATCCATTTGAATCACTGACAGCAAATAAAAACTTTCTAAAGTGATAAAGTAAGCGAGACCTCCTTTTCTGATACAAGCATGGCAACACTGAGAGGATCTATCTCTACACACCTACAATCCTGCTGACTTCCCCGCATGATAGAAGTATTAGAACACTCCCAAAATAATTGGATCTCAGAGAATCATTTAATAAAATACATTGATTCTATTTTGCCAGTAAAACTTCAACTATTAGCTAGTCAGAGAGACATCTTTCACAGCTGCTGACTGAATATTAATACAATAGTTTGTATTTCCATTGGACTTCATTACAATGTAACTAAACATAAAAATGAGCACTAGATTTGGTGACACTTATGCCCCCATTACGTATCGCTACGTGACTCCTGAGTCCTGTTTCTCTTTATCCCCTTTGTGGTCCTTCCCATCTGATTTATACAGCAAGCTGAAGCAGGAAGTGGAAAGAATTCCAACTCAGCACTCATTCGTCAGACTTCAAAAGTGCAAAATATGGTATTAAAGCAAGACTGAAAGCTTCCTTCCTTCTCCTTGTACAAAATACCTCCTGGCAAAGGCCTTCATGGTACAGCAAAGCTAATGGCATGAGCGCTTACAAATTTTCCAATACTCAGCTGCTCTGCACGTGTGTGTTATCAGCCAGGGAAAAGTTAAAGGCAGGCTCCAACATGCAGAGAACATTCAGGTTTACGACTTAATTGTGCTGAAAACCAGCACTGTTAGTTTGGATCAATGGTGCTGAGAGAAGCATTTCTAAGTCCCAAAGCTTACTCCACTGATTTGCAATTACCATGCAAACTGTCCACTTACACCACTGTCCTGTAAGATAATGCCTTTTCCAAAAGACATTAAGGGTTTTCATTTTTGCTGCTCAGCTTTCTCTTCCATCTTGAATCTCCAGGCCCTTCAGAGGATTCACGCTGCCTGACATATGGTGCTTATATCATATGCATTGTTGAATTATTGCTTAAAAAAAAGGATATAAGCCTATTTTAATTAGATTTATGGGAAATCTTCCTAAGGCAAATTCTCCCCAGTTGCAATTACTGAGCACACCTGAGATAAAGGGATGGCAGTGGGAAGAATTCTCTTTCTTTCAACACAAAATACAGTTTGTTTGGTTATTTATCAAAACAGGTAATAATAGTTTCAAAAGAAGCAAAGTGGCTCATCTTTATGAATCATTAACTGTTTACCCATAAATATGCACAAAGCTGCAAGAAATAAAGGAAATGAGGTTTCCTGCCCTAGAGAGTGTATGAAATGATGTTACAGAAACACTTCTTGCAGCAGCAGTGCACTTGGGAACACATATCACTTGAAGCATGCAAGCAGAATGAGCGAAGACTTTAAATGACTGGAACAAAATATTTTCTAAGGTCTTTCAAGACAAGCAGATGCCTTGGAGATGTAAAGCACAGTCCTGCACCCCAATGATGTACAAGCTGCCTCTCCTTTGGGATGTGTGCTGGAGAAAACTAATGCACCTACAGAGCACTGGCAGGGCTGGGAGCAGGTAAAATCCTCCCCTAACCTGCCTTCTAGAGTGCAGCTGAGATCCTTTTACTCTCTTCTGCCCCGGTTAGCATTTAGGGAACCACAGCTCCAGACCCCAACTGTGCTGATGATAGCTCATGCAGAAACGGGAGCAGGGTATGTAGGAGTACAGGGAAAAGGTGGGATTCAGGTAGTCGGGAAAGTGCCCAGAGCTGAGCCCTTGTGGTCTCTTCATTACTTACAACTGAGTGGCCACAATGTTGCCACAAAAAGCTAATTGAAAATGAGCCTGGCACTGAAAAGAAACACACCGAAGGGTTATATCAGAGAAAGTATAGGGTGAGCATTAGTACTGATGACTTCAGGAGGCTGCTTTTGAAGGCTTACAAGAAGAAGCTGTTGTTTTTATCAGTACTGCAGAAACTGAAGTTGTATTTCACGCAGAAAGCTGCTCTGCTTAAATGCAACAGCTGATGAGGATAACCCCCTCAAATTGTGTTAACACCTGGTCCATTTCATTTCTGCTCTGAATGAGATTTTACAGTTGAATTCAAAGCCGCTCAGTGAAGGAGCCTGGAAGGGAAATGCTGACACCCTTTTACTACGGCAATATTGAATGGCTTTGCTGTAAAAGGTACTGCAATTTCACATTTGTGGGGTGAGCTTTGTGGGGAAAGCAATTTGTTGTCACTAATAAAACCCAAATTTATCAGTGCTAAAGTTGTATTTTGGATGTGCTCCAGGATCATTTAATGAAATGCTGGGGTGTGACCTTAATGAGTACCATGTATCTGAGATTATAAATGCAGATCCATGGCCATAACAACATTTTGTTAGATAACCCCCCTGGTATCTACATTAGGACACTGTGAATGTGGCTTTTTTTTCTAAGAAAAATACATGTTTACTGCAGCAGATTAAGATGCCACAAGGACTCTGATCTGAAGAAAATACTTAAATGAAGCTGGCCAGCAGTAAAGACCAAAACTCCTAGTCAAGAACATGGATACTATAAATCACCAGGATGTTAAGCCAATCTGATGGAACGATGAGCCCGGGATTCAGCATCTAGGACAGGGAGAGCTATTTAACAATACAGGACCTAATGAAGTGCTGTAAAAGCAAATATGTATTTTAGAAATATTCATATAAGAGCTGCAAATGAGCTTGCTTTTGTGGAATTCTGAAGCATCTCAGTCTTATTAGCAATATTAAATCCCTGGAAAAAACAATACAACCTATTCCTGTCCTCTCAAACGGCATTTTAAACTGTTTATGTTTAAAACATGCAATTACTCTGACTGGGAATGGAATGAAAACAGAAACAAGTGTAATCATACCCTTAATAACAAATTACTGTCCTAATTTACTAGACCGGGAAGCTCAACATCTATACCATCGATGAGTTTAGCTCCTTGCTGCTCTGAAAGTTCCATCGCAAGCTTATCAAACCAGCACAAGTAGCACTTCCTGACAAGGCACTCAGGAAATCCCAGCTTCAATCTTAGGTTCCCCAGGTTCCTCCACACATAACTCTCTATGGCTGCTGCAGTGACCCGAAAGATCTACCAGCTGAGATCCTGGAATCTACTCTGAGCACTGCTCTGTCCCACACAGAAACAAAGAGCTTTTGCAATTCATATATATATACATACATGCACCTGTTTCTGTGCTCACTACTATTTTCACACTCATTACTATTTCTGTGAAGTAGTAACTGCTGCCTTATTTCTTCTAACTGTAATATTCATCCTGGCCCCTCATGGTTTTTGTTTCTCTACAAGCCCTTATTTTTGCATATAAAAACATATACATACATAACTTTCACTCTTTAAGTGTTCATAGGACACTTAACTGTGAAGATACACTAAACGGAAGCAGCAATACATGTACCCAACAGCTACAGTGGTCAAATAGCCTCTTGTAGCAAGTGTCAGCTAGTTTTTGCCTCAGCCAGTATATAACTCGTGGCTCAATAAATGTTCATGCACTCCTCAACTGCAGTCAATATCCATGTAATATTTAATGATGAAGCTATACCAGTGAAGACCAAATAAATCTTTTTCTCTGTGCTCTGAGAAACAGACAGGATCTGCACCCAGCTTGCTCTGGGGCTGGTGCCTTGGTTCACTCCTGCCACCTCCTTGTTTCTATCTACTGCAGCCCCTCCTTTCCCAAGGTCACTTTAGCCTGTATTCCCTGAGAAGGAGATGGCACATCTTTGTCTGTTTAGCTCTTTCCACCAGTGTGCTCTCACTGCTCTGAGTGCTTCAAATATTTAGCCTTTGGTTTAGCAAAACACAGCACAGATGCTGGAAGTTTATATCTACAATCCTGACAGCAGACTTGCTCAGACTGCTGGAAGCCATGGTGTCATCTGAAGATGGATTGCTTTTCTTAAGTGCATCTACACCCACTGCTAGCTGTGGCTTCCAGCTCCATGGGGTTCAGCTGTCATGACTTTTCTTGGGTTGTTTAAGGAGTAAAAGAAAGAAAAGGCCTTATTTCCTTGTCACACTGCTTTGCCTAGCTGTGCTGCAGAGAGGGGGGTCACCTTCTGGGTTCTCCCTATCGCCAGCCACTGGCCAAGGAGGGCAATGGAGCAGCAGGAGGAAGTGTTTGGACTTTGTATGTCACCCATATCCTCCCTTAGCCCCAACAGGAATAACTGGGTATATGCAAGGAGAGAACAAGTTTTGTCTGAAAGGAAGGGAACTAACTGTCTCAAAGCAAAGGGAATCATGCTCTGCGTTAGCGTGCCCTGCAGTACTCCAAACATGACAGGTATTAAAGCCTGTCTTAGGTGACAGCATGGCTCCATCACTGCAGAAACACATCACGTCACAGTGATTACTGGCTTTTCCTCATGATGCACCTTTTAGATAAGAAACACTATTTTTCAGCTGAGAGACAGAAAGCAAGTAACTTGTCCAAGCATGGCACTAGTGCTGAGACTGAACCTCATTTTCTGAAACACAAAATCCTGTCAGTGGCACTTACAGTGCTTCCAACCAAAACCAACCATATAATTTGTTTTTCAGCATGCTTTTAGGAAACTCTACTCATTAGCCAGCTGAGCGAGCACAAGTGAAACAAGAAAGCTTACATCCAGGGCCATGCTGTCACATCCTCTCCAGATTTTCTGCTTAAGAATTACATCCCAATGCAATAAATATCACTACAGGACTAGAAGCTCTACCAGAATATTTAGATATTGGGAAGAAATTCTTCCCTGTGAGGGTAGTGAGACGTTGGCACAGGTTGCCCAGAGAAGCTGTGGCTGCTCCATCCCCGGCAGTGTTCTAGGCCAGGTTGGACGGGGCTTGGAGCAACCTGGCCCAGTGAAAGGCATCCCTGCCTGTGATCCCTCTGGGCCCAGATGCCTCAAGGGATGTTTTAAATTGCAGCATTTTGCTTTAGTGGCAAAGATCTATGCTTTTCATACTGCACAGGATCATGCCTGCACAAGCTGTGGAGTAGACAGTAATATGCAGGTCTATGATTTATTTTGGAATGATAGTCTGGACTTGTAAGCTTTTAGGAAAAGCAGAATTGTTTCAAATTCATTTATTTTTTATGTTACTGCTTCAAGACTTGGCATTCAGAAACCTTAGAGGCAGGGAAAGAAAATATCAAAAAAGGCTCAATTAAATGAGTAGCTCCCAAGGTTGTGTCTGCAGCACTGGCTCTGCTCCTGATCTCCAGATGGAATAAAACAGATGTGAGGAAATGAACAGAGAAGCCAAAGCAAATGGTGTGACTTGGTCAAGAGGATCTCCCTCTCCCTAGCAAGATACCAAGGCTCTCCCGGCACCAAAGCCAGCTGAAGGGATAGAAATACCTTGCCATTTACAGCTGGTTCAAGCTTTCTGGATTTCATTTCCCTTCTCCTCTTCCATTTTCCTCTCTTCATCTCCCCCTTATTCCAGCCATCCTCTCCATAGGTACAAATACAAGCATATAAATGCACATGTATAAACACACAGTAAAATACAGGATTAATAAAGAAATCACACTATTTGCAGGTTGGCATACTCCGAAATAAGAAATGCTACCTAAATACTCTGCAGAAAAATCTGGAGTGCCTCATTTTTCAGACAATTTCTTGCAATACAGACTGGAGTTGGAACTCCAGCATTAGGTATCAGTCAGCATTTGTGCAGTGTGGCTTTATGTCAATGTCAGTTAGTGTTAGTATCACCAGCCCCGCCATTAAACTATTTTCTTTTCTCTCTTTAATATTCCCTGGATTTTTGTATTGGCACTTTCTTTCAAACATTACATATAAATTGCACTAAGTATGCAACTAGCTACACTGTTTTTATAAAATACTATCCATACCTCATCTCGTAATTTAATCTTGTTCTGTTTATAAACCACTCCAAAGACATCGGGACAGCAGAATATATGCTCACCAGTATTTGAGACAGGCCTAGCAGGGTGAGCAAACCCATTCTGCCAATTCAGCTGGTAACAGGCAACATGCTACACAGAAGGGGACTTCAATCCCTGATGTGCACAGTTGATGCTTCTCTGACAACAGAACTATGTTATAGAAGATAAATTATTTAATGGTAAATATCAGAGACAGAGACAGGATGGAAGTGAAAAGCAAAATGCTGAGCAAACATGTCACAATCTCTGTCAGGACTCACCCGTCTGCTGGATTTGAGAGAAAGTGAGTGATGCCCTTGTTTGGTGAAAAAGCCATAAACTGCATGATGCCTGATCTAATCCCAAAGATCACAGTGAGAAAAACGTGTAGGCACTTATTATTTATTCTAAATCTACAGGCTGTGAGTCAGTACCCCCAGGTCCTTTTCCATAAGCAGCTTTCCAGCCACTCTTCCCCAAGCCTGAAGAGTTACAGGGGGCTGTTGTGGCCCAAGTGCAGTACTTGGCCTTTTGCCTTGTTGAACCTCGTAGCACTGGCCACTGCCCATTGATCCAGCCTGTCCAGGTCCCCCTGCACAGCCTTCTTACCCTCCAGCAGAGCAACACTCCCACCCAACTTGGTGTCATCTGCAAATTTACTGAGGATGCACTCGACCCCCTCATCCAGATCTTCAGTGAAGATATTAAACAACACTGGCCTCAGTGTATCTGTGCACTATAAAAAAAAAAGGAGGCTTCAAAAGTAGCTTATGATTCAATAGTCTATTTTGAGGGAATCTCTGGGGTCCAACTGCAGGTTCCAGGCTCCCAAACTGCTCTCCCTGTTTCAACTGGATGATGGTACCACACAGGGAGCGCAGCACTGAGGAGCATACCATCCCCTGACACGCAACCTCCATCTGCTCCTTGGATGCTGTAAGTACTTGGGGTTTGTTATAGAGCCTGTCTCCATGGTCCTGCTCAATTAAAACCAGGGAAAATCCACATGAATCATTTGTTGAGGTAAGTGTTGTGAATACCCACAAAATATACTTAAAGCCAACATGAACGGGCAGGGCTTCATTTTCCTTCATGAATATGCATAGCTAATGTAAAAAATGCTAATCTTGCCCTCCTCCACTTCCTTTCTGCCTCCTCCATCTGCCCCTTTTAGAGTTAAGCACTTATCTCCTATCTAGTGAATAGGGCTCCATTATGTGAAGGGCTGCAGAATTTTAATGAATTGCAAAATATAGTTAATTATGGGAAAAAAAAAAGACATCTTCTGCACTTTTTCATGTAAATTAGACACATTAATTGGTGTTCAGTATTTTTTTACTGCATGCAGCCCTGAGAAGGGATGAAAAAAAAGCTGTTTGACAATTCAGCACTGGAATCTTGATAGAGAAAGGAAAACAGAGGGGGCATTTCTGACACAGTGCACTAATCCAGCCTCTAAAGTGAATACTTCCTAATTCCAATCTAGAGTCGTGAGAAAGCAATGGAAGTCTGTTCTCACAAACCAGGTTATTAATTTTTTAAGTTTTCACCTATTTGAGCTCGTGAACATGTTCTGGTTGGAACTGTCCAAAAGCCAATGGCAAACTGCACACACCAATGCACATTATGAAACGTACTTCATGAGATTTCAAGTCCTTCAAAAAAAAAACAAACCCACAATATAACATCTGCACCTACATCCTGCTTCAGGCTGCCCAAATCAATACCCTTGTGTGTAAGCAGACACTTCTGTGCTTATTTGCTGCAGGTGGGTTAAAGGAGTTCTATTGAAGGAGAGCTTAAAAACAAAGCACTCTGTCAGCTGCAGTAAAAGAAGTGGGTTTATTTCCCAAGATGTAAAACTGACCGTGGATAGTTTCAGAGAAGGTTACTATCACAATACAACACAGCAGCGATGGTAATGTTATCTATTAAAACTACTATATAAAGCATGTTTTGGCATATTAGAACTGCTCTTTATAAATAATATTCTCCTCTTACATAGCAACTCAGTTGCATAAGAGAAGCTTTCAGGTGATTTATTTAAGTGTAGCATGGCAGCATTACTACACTGTGTTGGAGAAGTGTTCCATTCTGACCAGCTGAGGCCAGAATCTGCTCAGAGCACAACTGCATGACCTCTGAAGCCAACTGCTCCCATCAGAATCAGAACCAAAGGAGTGCACAGACACTGACAGCAATGTTGTTTTCTCTGAGATACACCTTGTGGTCCAGTACCTATGTTCCTTCTCTACTCATACATTCCATATGCCTTTTTTTGGCAAGCGAAAAAGCTCTTTTCACCTTTGTCTTCACATATCACAACTGGTATGGCTTCCAAATGTTCATGATGGTTTAATACTTAATGATACTCAGTGAGGATTTAGTGAGTCCTTGTTTGGGTGCTATAGAAATATAAGAGACAGGAGATGCTCATGAGCAAAAAGGTGCTGATGCAGTCAAGGAAGAGAATGGCTTCTTCCTCACAGGGAGATACCAGACTGGGAAACTAACTCCACAGGCTCTAAATCGCTTAGAGTTTTTCTTCCTCTCCCCTAACCATGAAGTTATGAACACTAGATAGGACTAAAATTGGCCTTTAGTAGTAGTCCTGCATCTCTTCATCAGAGATATTACAAGTGAAATATCTAAAGTGACTCTATATTACAAATATTAACAAAATTAACTTTAACATCAATATGAGGCAAACACAAGGAACTTTCCTATCCCCTTTTACAGATGGAATTCATTGGCATTATTTAGATGGCTCTTCATATTTAAGTAATATTAAAAATCTAAGTTAAAAAGTAACATGCCTCTGACCAACGAATGCTAATGCTGAATGCAATTTTATCAAAGGCAGAGCTCAAAGCAACACAAACTGCAGCAGATTCTCACTGACATGAAGAAAGCAGTGCGTGAGAGATATCAGAGCTTCTTCAGGAACTGATTCATTTGAAACACGAAATGTTTCTCAGAAAAAATGTTGCTGGTGCTAATTTTTGAAGTCAGTTAAGTCACTCAGTGAGTTGGACAGAAGGTAAGCTTTGTTGTGGGTCTTCTGCAGACAACTTGAAAGGCTGAAATTGCTGAATGTGTTAGCACAAGTAATACACTATAACCATATTAAATACTTGTAGCAAAACCTGCCTGCTCCCATAAAGCGTTTGTACCTTTAGGGAACTTGAAAAGATCAGGCAGGGTTTAACAACACAACTTCTGCTAACTTCTGTTAATATGCTTCATTTTACTGATCAGGATTTACACTTAAAAAAAACCTTCTACACAGTATTCTTTTCCATCACTGATCTCTTTTAACCATATTAGAGCTGGCTTAAATTTCAGTTTTAGATAATAGATCTGGGATCAAATGTCCTTTGAAATCAACACAGATTTCTAGAGCTATCTGGATCAGGCAATGAATTAGCATTTAAGCACTTCAGTGTCTCCTGCACAGTTAAGCAGATGCTACATCCTCTAGCCACTGATGCAAATTAAGACTACTTAAAGTGCTCTGTTGAAAAGAATGGAATGAAGCACATTCTTCCTAACCAGGCCCAGAAAACAAAAGAAACAGTGAGAAGAGTGCTTGCTTCTAAGGACACCTTATTTCTCTAGTGAATTTGATATGCAATTAGCTTAGACATATCTGACACAGCCATTAGAAATCACCTATGCAAGAACATACAGGTCAACTTTGCTTTGCATTTCCTTCTAGCAAGGCTTCTCTTGGCTTCTGTTAATCAGGTACTTAATAAAACACCATCACAACAGAAGCCCGTGAAAGTGTGATGCATATAAATATAATTAACTTCATCCTCCTACTACTGGTATATCTAAAATTGTAACTCAGGTTCTGCTGTGACAACACTAAATAGCATAAGATGATAAAACCTGCTTCAGTAGGTACAGCACAACTGTAACATCTTGGATCAGACTCGAATTACTGAGCTCTGCTGTTGCAGGTTAAATTAGTCTGTGTTCAATACTACACAGTCTGCATTACACTCCAATCTAACCTGTCAGCTAAAATATCCTCAATATTGTGTTATCAGTTGGAGTGTGTTTGACTCAAAAATGATATGGAATTTCAGGCTCTGCATTTCTACCACTGCAGTCAGTAACAGCTTCAGCAGTGGCTCTTATGCAAAGTAGGATCTGTCTGTCAGAGTACAGCTTCAGTTAATATGAAAGTGGCCTTAATTAAAGGCAGTAAGACAGAGAGAACACCTATTTGTTTGCTGTACTATAACCTCTGGAGAATCAAACGACTGCCAGCTGGAATTAACCTCTGACCCTGGCATAATTGGTCAATCGGTCCAAGGACCTCATCCAAACATAACTAGAGGCCTCTCACCCAGAGCTCTGATGCATTTCAGTTCAGCCATCAGGTCCTTCAGCTTCCTGACAGGGCTCCTCCTCTACAAACCAAACCAGTCCCAAAGATGCCAGCAGACGTAGCACTAAGGAAGGATGGACACCTCACTGCAGGCTCATCTCACACATCTGGGGTGGGTATGGTGCTGTTCACCAAGGTGGAGCGCTCAGAACATACAAACCATTCCAAAAACGCATTATTACCATTGCTGAAGCTAGTTAAGCCAGTGAAGAAGAGGTTAGTTTACAAAAAGTAAATCAAAAGTACATTTTCAAGAACACACTCAGTATAATAATGAATGAATCCAGTTAGCATTATCAAGCTTCATTTATATCTATCTAGATAATGGACGAGATCTTTCTTCCTGCTGCTAACAAAATTTATTTGCTAACATATACTCCCACAGCCCAAAGCATTGCTAGATGATTTTCCCTGATACACACACATTGTGCAAAATAAATAGCTTTGAATGATATTTCAAAGATATCATTCATTTATTTCTACTTCCTATCTGCCTAGAACAACAAAGGATGTTTTTTCCTTAAATCCTTCAGCTTTGCCAACTTCTCTCAACAAGTATGAATTACCCCATCTATCCTTTACATCATCCATGCTGACATCTGCCTTCACTTGATTTTTTTCTAGCACAGACAGCACATAAGAATCTCAGCATGCCCTTCAAAGTATATATTCTAGTCCAAATGCAATTTGTGTACACAAAGAGCCACTGCACAGCATTCATTCTATATACCATTTATAAAAAATGGTCTCATCTACCTTTAGTTTCTAACAAATTCATTGTTATGAGAAAACTGTGATGGGGTGAAATATGTTCAAGTGGCAGTGAATTTGTTTAATGCTCAGGAGATATTATTCTCTAAATAAATCTGTATTTCCAAGTTTACTTAAGAATATTTTTAAACAATGGAATTATGAAATACTGAAAAACAGTGAACACAGTACAAACACTGCTCTTCCTCAGATGGTCCAGAGGATATCATAGTACCATCAGGAAGCTCCAGTTACTCCTCTAATCCCTAGATTTTCAGGAAAGTAACTTAGAATTTTAGAAGGTGGTCAAGGAAAAGCTGATTGCTACAAAACACATCATCTCATCTTCTCCATCCAGTGCTCCTCATCTATCACAATGTCTAGTATTGCTTTCTAGTCCAGAAATGAAGGCAGCCATATTTCCCATAAACATACTATCTTTTACTTCAATTGCATTTCTAACAAATCGTCTAATGATCCTCACTGTGAAAAACGTTGCTCCTTAATTCTCTATTTACTCCAGGCTTTTTTTGTTCATAGCTTTTTGTCCAACCTCCTTTCTTTTCCAGTTACCCTGAAGTGACGTGTATTTGATGAGCCTCTAGACAGATTTTAGAAAAATACCATTTTCCCTGAGTAGACACACTCCAACTCCTGTGAAATCTGGTTTAACTTTCAGTATGTCTCAGGCTTCAGCCTAAAAAACCCACGGTGGCCTGGATGCTGTAACATTCTGCCCATGAACACTAAGAAATCTTATCCCCAGCATCCCAGAAGCAAGGACGTTGTACTTCCATCGCGTTCTTCTTGTGTTCCTTGTTCTGAGGATGCCATCCATTTACACTCACAAATTCAGCCTAACGAAAACATGGTGGGAGATTCTGAATTACATCATAAAGGAGACTTCTAATCAGTTCATGGCCCCTACTAATGCATCTGACACCGGGTGCTCTGACCGGCAACAGCAGCAGGCCAGGCTCCGATACCTGAGCATCTTCACATCCCCTTCTGTGATAACAGCTGGACTTTCATGATCACTTGTCTCAGTAATGCCCAAGGAATGTACTGTTTACCTGTCTCTTACAGAACAGGAAATAGACTTGTCCTTGGGAACACCAGGAGTTTCCTTTAAGATGGAAAATAAAACGGACTTCTCATTTGTCTTGTACAGCCACTCTGAATGCTTCTCCATCTCTGCCACATAATCATCCTTTGCTTCCACTTGATTTACCCAATTCCTGCAAGGCTGCCTTCCTCAAGCTGAATACTGAGAACGCAGCTCGTGACTAAACAAACGTACTTTAAGGAAAAGTCAGGATATTGAGTCCCCATGCTTTTCTAATCACACTGCTGGTGAATGGGCTGTTATGTCTCAGCAAGCTGCTACAGAATATTTAGTGATAACAATCATCAGCAGCATAAATTGTGATGGGGAGAAGGCTCGCTACAAACCTATTCAAGCCTTTCTCAGGACTGTCTCAGGATTTCTGTCTGGATTAGCAAAATTACAGTCATAGAGTCCACTTTAACTGCATTTACCACTTGACAGCACAATCTTCTACATGTGAACCTGCTTCAGCTAAGGCTTTTTATTTCCTCTTCATCTCTTTCAATACCAGTTTATACATCTTCTTTAAAATATATTTGAAAGCACCGTATGACCCTTAATTCAGGAAAGATCTGTTTGTCCTGAGGAATAGACAATCACCACTCTCCCACAGAACACAGTACTGGAGGAAAATATTTCTGTGCCATGACTTTTCACCTCTTTCTGGGGCAGGGATGGAGATTTCAGGCCCTTTACACATACAGGATCTTTCCATTCCCACACAGAAATTGGACCTGGCAGTTAATGCTCTGCACAAAGGGACTGCTTGATTAATAAAACAATAGCTACTAAAAAAAAAAAAAAGGAAGGAACCCCTCTTTTTAACAAAGCCATGTATTTCTCTGAAGCATTTCCTTTTCCTAGGACAAACAATGCAACAGGTTGAATTATAAGGCTTCAATAGCAATGCCTCCAGAAAACACGACTACTGTTCCACTGGCAAATGTCAAATGATCCCTGAAAACGTGAAGGAAGCTGGAGAACTTGGAGGGACTGAGTGTACACATACACTAAAATATGCACACAGATAATGTTCTGCTTGCTCAATCGTGTTCCCTGCTGTTGGACAACTGCCAGACACAGAGGTATTGAAACATCAGGAAGAAACTTGTTTTCACAAGATCTCTAAGAGGGGCTGTAGGTTCAGACACAAGGGAGAGTTCCTCTGAGCATTCCCAACAGGTTCAGCAAAAGGAACTCCTGCAACTTTGGCAGTTCATTCATCAAAACTGAGAGGGTTTTTCCTACTTGAAAAGGGTTTTTGTTTCTTGGTTTTCTTCTTCCTTATAGCTAACCTTTTGCCTCCTTATGTGGGGCAATTTTCTATCCCTGTTTCATCTCCACAAACTCTTTACCTTTGCCACTAATCTGCAACAGGCGAACTTGACAAATGTCAGCAACACCCACAGTGTAATTACAGCAGGCTTGGATTTTCCTTCTTTCTTTTTATCAAATATGCGGCTCTAGCTTTCAGCATGACTGAAAACAGCTCTTTTCTAAAGAAATGTAATTCTAAAACTAAAGCAGCTTAAACTATCGGCATTTGGGTTAGAGCTCTATGTTCTAAGCCTCCACCTTAATACTCAGATGCACCATCAGAAAACCTGGTGCAAGAGAATCACAGTGCGACTTCTGTATTCTGAATGTCTCAATACATTGTATTCTGAAGAAACATACCATGTACATGTAGCTCCCAGTGAAACTGTAATTACAATGGACACTTTGATATCTCATATTAGCTATTTAGGAAGGAGGCACTTTCTGAGCTGTTTTCTGGAACCAGAGTTATTCTCATGCCCCGATCATATTCCTAATTAAGCCTTGAGTGCACTTTTCTCTGCTGCTTCACTGACTTCATGAATACCTGGCTACTGCCACAGACTCCTATATTAAGAAGACCTCAGAAAGCAAGCACCTACTTAATCCAAAGTTTCCCCAGAGCCCCATCACAGCTTCTCAGCTCAGGATGTGGATATGCCCCACCACCAAACTCCAATCAGAGCTTCCTTGCCCAACTGCCTCTGCTGACTTGTAGCCAAACTGCAAGGAGAACTGGAGGGTTAGTGAACCAAAATGAGAGAGTTGTGTCTTTGGACACCTTCAGCAATAGCTTTCCTCAACGCAGTCTTTCTCTGTCTCTGTACACAGAAAAATTCTTCCACAAAAACCCAATTGAAAGAATGCATGTCTATTATTAAGCCATTAAATCAGTGTTTAAGACAATGGCTATCCAAGTAATAGACACATGAACTCATAAAAACCAGTCTTGTTTCAAGTGGCAAAACACTTGGGAATATTTGGTCACATTCTGAAAGCTGCCTCAGACAATTTCACCTTTCCCCCATCCAAAACTGTTGCAACTCAGGACAGCCCAAATCTGCCCCAAGAGTAATGGAGTAACTGGTTCATTGAGCAGAAGCCCACAGCTGTAGTATCACCAGCTGTAACTCAGTGGGGTTTGTTGGGGTTTCCTCCACCATTTGAACACCTCAGTTTTGCTTTATGAAGCACATGTCCAGTGTGTAGAGTTAGAACTTGGCATCGATAATTATGCAAACACTGTTGCTCTGTGTCAGACAGTAGCTATAGTTTGAGTTTTCCAACAAAGCTGGCTTTGACATCCAGTGTTAAATGGGTTCTGTGGCATCTGAAACACTAATAATCCAGAGTCATTCAGTCCAATAACCATACCACATGACTGACAGCTGACAAGCAAGTGGCATCAGCTCTCTGTTATACAACATAATAATTTATGGTTTAGTAATGTGTTATGTAAAATGAACACTGCACAGTAAAGCACAGAACTTAAAGGTGACACACAGATAAGAGATCCTCCTAAGCTATTAATTCCTGCTTTCTGGAAGCTAAGGGAATTTGCAGTTCTCAGCACAGAAAGCCTTTCTGAAATGGCATTGACTTTCAGCAAGTAGTCATTAACCACACACATGTGGTCTTAAGATCATATATTAGGCTGCTGCGTTCTATGGGAGAAACTCCAGTTCTGCTCTGAAAAAAGAGATACTTTTTTTTAATTTCAATGAATTGAAGCTCTGAACACTTCTTACTCATTACTGTGTTGGCTATTGCAAATACAATAACCAACACATAAACCTTCTATGGTCTGGGCTGCCGATCTATTTACAGTACCCTACAGGAGAAAGCAGAAAGCAATGGTTGGAAAGGGTATAAGCACAGACATACAGAGTTTACTTGCTTATAATTTTGACAATATGGAATTTAACTGTTCTCACTGTCTAGCCTGGGAAATATAGAAGTTTATCTATATTTTTATTCACCAAACTGCTGAATATAACAGGGAAGCAAAAGTGAACACAGGCACAAATGGAATGAGATGTTCCATAAGCAGCAGAATTTAGTCTGATTATCTTTGCCTTTGAGTTTTGTGCCTGGATTATATTACGTGTAATGAGGCATGAGACCTGACTGAAGTTTTTCTTGCAGCTGGGCCACTCAGAGTCCTCTTCCTCATTCTTTTATGGGGATTCATTAGGACATCAGACTGCAGCCCACCCTGCAGCTTTGCTACAGGTAAGACACTGAACTGGATCGCTCTCCCCAAACACCTATTCTCCTTAAAGTTCTTTGCTATTTTTGAGACTCAACCAGTGGTTGAGATGACTGACAGGTTCAAAAGTTCCTGGGAGGATCACCTGAGCTGTTTACCAACCTGTTCACTCACTGATGGATGAGCAGCCGGTTTCTGATCCACCCTGCACCTGAATGCCAGTCCCATGAGCAGATAAGCTGCAGCTGGTGCTTCAGCAACTGCTTACAAAATCTGACAAAGGAAATTCCCTGAAGCTCAGCTTCAGCTCAGGCATCCCATGGATAGATTCCTCTGGTCTATACCCTAGATACTAGAAGAAATGCTCCAGGTTTGATCCACAAATATGCTGAGGGAGCAGCATTTTGACCAGTGAACTTTCCCTGTTATTTCTGCTGCAACTATTTCCCTCTTTCCAGCTTTTTCAATTGTTAATAAAAGAACGTGAAGGATTTGCAACTATATATGGAAAGGATTCTCTGCTTTCTATCAGCAACAGCAGTTCCATGCTTTTGCAGTAGTGAGACAAAAAAGAAACCAAACCAACCACCCAACCCTTCAGCTTGGAAGCCATTCATTTGCCTAAGGTAGAACCCTACAATATGCGGAGAGAAGGGGGGGAACCTTTATCTTCAAAGAGAATAATGACCTGCAAGATGCCCTTGCTTAAAGATACTACACAAAATCAGCCCCACAATACTCATTTTTTAGAGGAACTAGCTCCAGAGATGCTGCATAAACCACAATTTAAATAGAACGATCCGACTGCACAATGAAATCAAATAAGACAGGCCAACTGAGAATAGAAAGGAACTGAAGTTCCATGCTTTTTTAATTAAAAGAATCCAGAATAATTAGTGTGTCTAAACACTCCCAAGCAGCCTGAAAGAGCTAGAGATCAAGGGCAGAAACTCCTCCTCAGATCTGCACCCTTGTAATGGTCAGTCTTTGCAAGGCTAAAGTTTAAGTCCCTTAAATGCTTAGAAACTTGGCATCCCAGAGCCCACAGCAACATAAACTCCTGCTTCTAGACTAAAAATAACCACCACCTTGTATTAAAATGCCCTATGACCTGTTCTGCTGGGTATTCACACTGGGGTGTGTGGAGCATTTGTGGTGTGGGCATAAATCCTAACAGTATTCATGAAGAAAAACACAGCTTCTTTTCCAGAGGAGATGGGGGAAGTTGCTCCCTGGCAATCTTTGTGCACAGGGCAGCTCTGAGCCAGGAACTGCTGTCTGCCACAACCACGTACAATACATTCTATCCCACAGATTTAGGTTCATATCACCTTGGCAAACTAAGTTGGGGAAGCCATGTTTGAATCCAAAAACCTGATTGGACAGCTGCATTCACTGCCTTAGTCAAGAGCTATGATATCTTCAGCAGGAACCTGACAAGAAATGAACCTGAGGAACCCCATCAGATGCAGCTAAGACTTCGGGATGCCGTGGTGAGACTCTTCATGAGGGACTGTAATGACAGGACAAGGGGTAATGGGTTCAAACTTGAACAGGGGAAGCTTAGATTGGACCTGAGGAAGAAATTCTTTACTGTAAGGGTGGTGAGGCACTGCAATGGGTTGCCCAGGGAAGTTGTGAATGCTCCATCGCTGGCAGTGTTCAAGACCGGGTTGGACATAGCCTTGAGTGATATGGTTTAATGGGAGATGTCCCTGCCCATGGCAGGGGGGTTGGAACTAGATGATCTTAAGGTGCTTTCCAACCCTAACTATTCTGATTCTATGATTCTGTCTTAGATCAGAGCCATGCTCCACAACACTCAGTGAGCTTCCAAACTTCCAAGGGAGGCAGCTCTCTGCCTATAACTTGAAATAAATGTTACTACAAACTACAGGCAAAGATGAGCACAGGGCAGGGTACAAGGGACAGATACCTTCTAAAAAGCAAGTAGAAAACATGGAAGTGCAGCAAGCCTGAAGGATTCACGATGGGAGACACTGCTGTCCAGTGTGAGCGCTCTGGGTGAGAACTAAGCACAGCAGATGACAGAAAGAGGTATTTTGTAAGTAGCTATCAACTAGAAGAAAAAAATCACATCAACATGACAGTCACAGGTCACTGACAAAGTTTTCCATGGCACATGAGCATCTGACTGATCAACCTGCTTTTACTTCTGCTACCTTCAACTTGTTATAATATGCAAAATAACACGCATATTCAAGCATATACACACAGATATATATGCCAACACAGTTGATTAGAGCTGACAGCTTTTTGAAAGCTACCAGAAGTCCAGATAAGATGGAAGCCTGCTCAAGCTGTCGTAGATATTTCATCTGATTCCTGTCAGATCTAAAACTCCGTATAAAGCCACATTAAGGTACAGCATCCTAAAATGGATCACTGAACTGCCACCAAGCACTGTGGACTTGCAGGTGCTAAAGAATATTGTGGGGTGAGAGAAGGACTGGGAGGAACAAGCTGAAATTCTTCCTCCGTATCGTGTATTCAGGGCTGATATTGCTATTCTCTGTTTAGTCCTGGGCTGGAATGGGAAAATATGGCATGTTTGAATTCTCAGGATTTTGTGTTCTTTAAGAAATCAATGCCATCTTCCCCTCCAGAAGCCACACTAACACTGCCTTCTCCCATCTCCCCTACAGGGCTTATGAAACGGTGGAAGAAATTGGAGTGATTTAACTGCAGCAGTATAACTGTCAGATACTTATAGCTGTGATTGACAAGGGTTTAATCTGAATCCAAGGCAGAAGCTGGGCACTAAGTGTGAATTTGCTAAATCTCCCATTTGCTGCTCTTTCCTCTGACAGACCCTGAGGTTTCAGCTTACCTGAACTTGTACTGTTGACCACTGTGAATGGTGGATATAAGAACAGAGGGATGCTTAGACTGACCTGAATTCTGGAGTTTGCAGTGAAGCACCACACTTGAAACTTCATCCTCCACAAACTGCACTTTCATCCTACTTGAATCTTCAGTGGAGAAGCATGTCCACACACTCGCCCACACCCACACCAGCATATGGCCCCATTCACACACGTGGGGCTTGTGCTCTACCCCTCTCCTGTCACCCAGATATCACTGGCAAAATTGAATGTTTCATTTACAGCAGGGACCGGGAAAAAGAAAGGTACAGAAGAAAAAAATTAGAGTAGGACTGAGCTAAAAAAGAGGCTGAATATTCGGGTGCCTTCTCTCATTCTGTACTGTCCATTCAAGATCCTTTTTACCTCTACAGCTAGATCATCCTGGGGACAACCATATGTTGGAGGGTATCAGCAGTAGGTTGAGAATTTTCCCCCACTAATGTGCTCTGGTGAGACCTCCTGCAGCCCTGTGTCCAGTTCTGGAGCAACAACACAAGAGGGACGTGGAGCTGTTGGAGCAAGTCCAGAGAAGGCCATGGAGATGCTGTGAGGGCTGGAGCAGCTCTGCTCAGCACAGGCTGAGAATGCTGGGCTGGTTCAGCCTGGAGAAGGGAAGGCTCCTTAAGGAGAGACCTTAGAGCAGCTCCCAGTGACTAAAGGGGCTGACAGGAAATCTGGAGAGGGGCTTTTGGCAAGGGCCTGTAGGGACAGGACAAGGGGGAATGGCTTTAACCTGACAGAGGGGAGGCTGAGATCAGACATTGGGAAGGAGACCTTTATTGTAAGGGTGGTGAGGCGCTGGCACAGGGTGCCCAGAGAAGCTGTGGCTGCCCCATCCCTGGCAATGTTCAAAGCCAGGTTGGACAGGGCTTGGAGCAACCTGCTCTAGTGGAGGTGCCCCTGACCATTGCAGATGAGCTTTAAGGTCCCTTCTAATCCAAACCATTCTATGGTTCTCTGATATGGTTCTATGACATTCCCTGGGACTCAAACAATAATGTTAATAAAGACCTGATCAGATTTGCTCTTTTTAGACCACTTCCCACTGCCCCATTGAAAAAAGTGGCTAAAAGCTTCCCTAGGATTTGAACAATCTCCTTAGGCATTTTCCACAAACCAGAATTTCCTTGGATTTAAGGCTCCAGCAAAATGAGCTTGCTATTTTTCTCTCTGTGTACCAGCCAGAAGGAACTAATGCATTTTGATCATATGATCTCTGAAATTGCTACTAGCCTAACAGCAGGCTGCACAGCAATTGCACACAGTTTAACTCCTGCTCACTAGTTTAACTCCAGCTTGACGGTTCATACTGAACTATTTTAGCTAAACCCAGATTACAGTCATTCAAGGTTTCCCCTGCCTCAACTGATATAATAAAGCACTCATACATAAAAAACTGCTGGCTTAACTGAAACAGCACAGCACCTGTTACAGCTAAAGCTCTGAGTACAGGCAGCTCCTAAGAACACAACGCCCTGCATCCTTCACCCCTGTTTATGTGCTTAGTGCATCACCCTCAAGCATTTCTTCCAAGAATTTCTTCCTAGGAATCAAACTGCCATATGTGCTAATGTGCTAAGTGTAGTTCAAAACCCTCTGAAATGGGAGGAATCAGCAAGAAGAGAAACCTCCTGCCCAGATAAAAACGGCTATGGAAATGTGGCTCAAAGTGGTCACTTTGCAGTGCCACTAGAGGAGCAGGCTGACGGATAGACAGATGGGACAGCCTTGGCTTCCTCCACAAATAAAGCCAAAAAATGTCATAGCATTTATAAGGATGTTGCTCAGAGCTACTTTCTGCCTCCTTATTAATCATGTGCTATCTAATCATGTACTTTAGCATGCAAAGTAAGACAGTTTGTCACTGTCCAGTCACAGGTTTTATACCACACCTTTAGCTTTTCTTCTTGAGTTTCCCATTGTCATGGGTTCAGCAGCAGCAGTCATTCTTCCCCTTTAAGTAGTAGCTGGTGTAGCACTGTGTTTTGGATTTTCGGC
>JASSUY010015444.1:24989-37717 GCA_032466535.1 Forpus xanthops | reverse complement strand
ATTTCATCAGGTCCCATGGACTTGTGCATGTTCAGGCTCCTAAGATGATCTTGAACCTGATCCCCTCCTCCAGTGGGCCCAAGGTCTTCATTCTCACAGTCGCTGCATCTGCCTTCCAAGACTTGTGCGGCATGGCCAGAGCTTTCACCAGTGAAGGCTGAAGCAAAGAAGTCATTGAGAATCTCAGTCTTCTCCAAATCCAGGGTAGCCAGCTCTCCTGATAGCTTCTGGAAGGGGCTCACATTTTCCCTGCTCTGTCTTTTGTTTGCTACTTACTTGTAGAATACCTTCCTGTTATTTTTAACATCCTTAGCCAAGTTTAATTCTAACTGGGCCTTAGCTTTCCTAATCTAGTCCCTAGCTCGCCGTATCACATCCCTGTACTCTTCCCTGGCAGCCTCTCCTTGCTTCCAACTTTTATAAACCTCTTTTTTTCCTTCAATTTTCCTTGCCTGCTCCTTATCCATCCAAGGAGATCTCCTGGCCCTTCTGCAGCACTTCCTTCTAGTAGGGATATATTGCTCCTGAGCTTGTAGTAGGTGATCCTTGAATATCAGCCAACAGTCTTGGCCCCCCTCCTGGCCTCTAGGGCTATATCCCATGGAACCTTACTCAGCAGGTTCCTGAAGAGGCCAAAGTCTGCTCTCTTGAAAGCCAGGGCAGTGAGCTTGCTGCACGCTCTTCTCACTGTCCTGAGGATCTCGATTTCAACATTCTCATGATCACTGCAACTAAGGCTGCCCTGGAGTGTCACATTTCTAACCAGCCCTTCCCTCTTGGTGAGCACGAGGTTTAGCATGGTACCTCTCAGTGTTGGCTCCTCTATTACTTTCAGAAAGAAGTTGTCTTCCACACAATCAAGGAATCTAATGGATTGCTTGTGCTGGGCTGTACTGTCCCTCTAACAGATATAAGGTTGGTTGAAGTCCCCCATGAGAATAAGGGCCTGCGAGCATGAGGCTGTTCCTATCTGCCTATAGTCTGCTTCATCCGCAGAGTCCTCTTGGTCAGGCGGTCGGTAACAGATCTCCACAATGATGTCTCCTATCACTTTTCGCTTTTTAACCCTGGCCCACAAACTCGCTATGGACTGCTCAATACCACAATATTCTTTATTAAGGAAAAGGAGAAGTCTTTTGAAGGCATTTTTAAAAACAAGTCTTTTCTTTATGGTCATAAATGAATTTGTCTGAAGATCATGACTGGGATGCTATTTTCTCCAAGTTTTTGGATAGTTTTGTAGCAACAGAGGAAATTATACACCTGAAGGAAAAGAAACAAAGTGGACATGGCTACAGACTACAGTATTTCAACTTCAATATGACTTTAATATGCCTGGGATATTAATTTAAAATTATTTTAATTTATTCTATAACAAATCGGACAAAAAAAAATAAAAAAAAAAAAAAAAAAAAACAAACCAAACCAAACCAAAACAAAAAACCAAAGTGTTTTTAAAAATTTTCCATATTAAGAAGCAGTGATTTATATTGACAGAATTAGCTTGAATGCATTTCATCAGTATTATAATGTTGATTTTATTCCATTTCCCTGACTATTCCCCTTTCTCTTTTAAAATCATAACAGGCAAATCAAGATAAAAAAACACAGAAACACTTATTTTTCTTTTGCCTCAGTTGTTTTTATTACAACTTTTTAACAATAGGCCTGGGTTACACTCTGTTTCTGATACAATGGCTGCATCTGGAAAACCAGAATTGGAGGCTAAATTGAACTTCAGCAATTGTTATTCTCATAATAAATCATAGGCATCTTATATCTTAACTGTGTCTTGAATTTTCTTTGCAACTGGATTGGGAATTTACTTTAGTTTTTTGAGAAACCACACCAAAATATAACATTCCTGAAAGCAGTCAGTAAGCCTGCAAATCTCTTGATGATACCCTGAAACATGGTGTTTCTTGCTTTGTTTTGTTTTTAGAAATGGAAAAATAATTATAAAACATATTGTGCTAATAAATCAAAAAAAGTGCTTGAAATAATCTCATAAAATGTTATGGCTTAAATAATGCCCTTCATCAGTATTCTTTGTTTAACATTTTATGTTTATTGATAAATGAAGATGCATTTAAATAATTCAAACAAAACATTAGCTGCAAGCAAAGAATTAATAATTGATAGGACTGGAAGGGCTTTTTTCACTTGGGAAATAGATAATATTAGCTTAATGTGGGGTTGCAGGAACAGAGGAAATGTAATGGATCTGCCTGCTTTAAACTGATGATGGTTATTGTGGTCTGAAAGTTGCTACAAAGGCAAAAGCAGGACAGCTCTGTAACTGGAATAGATTTCACTCAGAGGAGCTGACAATGCAAATTGTGGATTGATATGCCAGATTTATATATGGGAGGTGATCCAATAAAGTTAACATACACTAAAGGAGAAAAAAAGCTATTAAACTCAAGTCTGAGAATTTTAAAAGGACAAAACCACAACAGTTAGGGTACCTAAGAGTATTTGGATCTTTTTCCACCAGTTTCCTCTTTTATGCCTTCATCCACAGTTGCCTTTTAGTCAAGGAACCACTACTAAGGACTGCAACACAGTAGCCAATGCATTCTTGAGGATTCTGAGAGGAAGACCATTTAGTCTAGAAATACTCATCATAAGGTTTTATTTATGTTTGCCTGTAAAGAAGCCAAACTCTTTCAGCTGCACATTTGAACATACCAGCCTGTTCTGTGGAGATGCACAAAACTAGCTTTGTCAGATCCTCTGTTAGGAGGGAAATTTCTGCTGGCTATCCTCAAGTTATGTCTGATGATAGCAAAAAACCACAGAATTACTCTGAAATCAGTTGTGAAACTCTCATTTCCATTTCCTTTTGGAGATAACAGATTCAGAGTGATCCAACAGTCTACCAAATTACATTTTCACTTTTGTACATCATTTATGAATCTACAGTCCAGATGTTTGTGCTATATTTCAGCAGCCACAATTTGCAGTTGTACATGGAACCAGCATTTGAATTTATAAGTTTGATATGTAGGACAAAATTTAAAATAGAATAAAAAAAAATGTATTGTAGCATAAATCTGCAATAATTTCCTATATTTTATTAGCCTAGCAGAGTAAGATTGTATTCAGGTATATTACTACATAATTCGAAAATTAATGCTCTTCTAATTAAAGGGTATTTTTAGGCAGTCGTAAAGAAGAATATCACAATTTTTAACCTGATATGAAAACCAATAGCATTTTGCAGGTTTTAAAATGGAGTTCAAAAGATCATAGCCTTATTGTACTTGACCCTGACTACCAGAAATCATGATGTTATAGTATCAGAGGGTTTTACTTACAGCTGGAGTTAGAATACCCAAACACTTCTAATGAAAACACCAAATAGAACACGCTTCATTACTTAAATCAGTTGTATCTTGTGTCATCACTTATGAAAAATAAGTGTGCCATATTACTGAAAATGAACAGTTGTGTTTTCTACCTATTTTCCACAGGGGTAAATGGTTATAAAGGGATCAAGGCAGTGAAGAATCGAATTCTGTATCTCTAGTTGTCTGTGCCAAGTTCATACCTGAGCATCTCCCAGAATAGTTTTTCTTAAGCAGACAGATTGCAAGCCTGCACAAAATTGATTTTAGAAATGCAAATGGGAGAAAGCAGCTTTGTTTTCCAGCCATTACAACACTCGACATGACATTTAGATAGACTTGCTTGCATTGACAGTAGGCACATATGTCTACTATTTTGTTTTAAAATATATGTATTGCTTTTAATAACAACATTACAGCTGTTCACAAAATGACGCCTCTAGACAGAAGCACTACAATGAAAAGAGAGTATCAACAGAAGGACTGTATCTGCATGCAACTCCTACAGTTGCCAAGAAATGAAGATATAACATATGGTCACTTTGTAAAGGTGAGCTGAACAAAAAACAAGCAGCAACCTAGCCAATTTCTGTCATTTGAATTCTCCTGTTCAAAACCTAATTTAGTTTCATATGACTCTTGTTAATTTCTGTTTATTAAAATATGAAACAGCCAGCCCTGCAACTGGGAAAACAATTTAAAAATAAATTCATGGAATGGTATGTTGCCAATTTTTCACTTGTGTAGATCTATCCTTTAAAAATTAATGTATAATTTTGCAACAGAAGAATCGAATGCTATTAACAGCTTGCTAGTGTGAAGAGAGGAAGTTATAACTTATATTAAATATCCCACTGTTGATATGCCTATGAATGCCTTCGCTTGATTTATCTGTTTATTGAACTGCCTTGTAAGAGCCACTTCTCATAGGAATGCATGGGGGAACGTTAACATAATCCAAGTCTCTTTGATAATCTTTCTGGACATCACCCAGAAAATTACAAGATTAAGGAAACAAGTGATAAGCTTGGAAACATTTAATTTCCCACTGTAACCATTTACAGACTGTAGGGAAAGCATGGATTCCAGACAAGCTGCTGTTTTAGGCGATATTACTGCTTTTGTAACTGAATAGCCAAAAAAAAAAAAATCAGAGTTTCGTGTTTTCTTTCATCAATAGAAAAAAAATCAGATCCTTGATATAATTCTGTTTACTGATAATGAACATATACATCTCTGGCTCCCCAAGTGCCTGAGGAATACAATGGCAAGAAAGCCATTTTTCCTTACAGCACTATGTCCCAAGATGCTTTTTCCAGTTTTTCTTTTTTTTTTTTCTATTTCGGGTCTTTTTGCAGATGCATTCTGAAGGCCCTTTTGTGCATGGCATTTTCTCAGCCTTTTCTCTCTGATTTTTTAATTCTCAATCTCCCAGTTGTTCTCAGAGGCAGAAACCTTTACAAAAGTAGCCTATATTAATGTGTTGTTCAGGATTATAAAATATGCCTGTACCTAATATAGAAGACATCACTTTTCCAACTCCCTTGTTTAAGATTTTCAGTTGTTATTTAAACTATGTTTCACAGAGAAGTTATAATTACCTGCCTTATTTCAAAATGCATTTCAATTCTGACCTTACCAAGATTATTAATAATGTGGGCAACAAGATACTGCAAAATTTTTTAATCCAAGTTAAGATTTACAGTGCTTCTTAGCCAGACACAGCTGTTATTTGGCCAGCAGTTAAAGAACTCCTTCTTGTTTTCATTGCACCTGGATTCTTGCTTTTCAGTTTCTGTAACCCAGAAGGTTGAATGATAAAAACACTAAAGGAATGAACAAAAGGAAAATAATAATTATATAACTTTTCATCAGGATTAATTCTTCTTTACTTATCTGCTGTATCCATGTTAATTCTGTGTAGAGGATACTAGAAATACTGAGGAAGCATTTAAGCCCATGCTGTGATAAAGAACTGGAAGAGCTGTGCATCCCAGTCTCCTAGCAAAACTACCACAGGCAATACTGTCCGTACACTTGAGCAGAAAACATTAATTTATCACATTAAACTGGAAAATCTATCAGGCAGGAAAAATAATTGTCACTGCAGCTCTGACATAGTCCTGATGAGAGATGAGAACCCGCGAGAGAAAGAAAAATACTGGTCTGCATCTCAGAACAGCTACCTACTTTCTAGGAACAATTTAACAGTTGTGGCAGGGGTTTCTACCCCAACTGCTGTAGCTATTTTGGATTCAAGAGTCAATGCCCATGTAAAGTTCCAGGTCATTGCATTAGTTGCTGGTCAGAGCAAGAATAAGATTTGTTAAAGCTGCTACTATTTGCATCTGGGTCAATAGGATAGAGCAGTGGGAGAGCTGAGAAAAGATCAATGCTCACTAACTAGGACAGTGTTCTGCTATCCCCACCTAAGACACATCTTTTGGTTTAGGATAGATTTATGGGGAATCTCAAACAAAATATCCAGCAGTGCAATTTTTTGTCTGATTAGGTAGTCACCACATGTTCATCCAGTTTTGCAGGGGAATCAAGTACCACAGCAGTTAACCTATGCATACTGCAAAGAGTACACTGAAACTCTCTCTTTTAAGACTTTTCTAGAAGAGACCTTCAGTTTAACTCACTGCTTTTCATGGTTGAAGTTTAAAGGAGTTTGCATTTGTAATAGTAAATTTCAAATATTAAACTGAACCCATGGTATGGTCAGTCTATTTTCTGAGAAAAAACATGACGCACAGTGTCCATAGCAGGGGCATTATAAGCATAGCTTGCATTAACCCACAGTAACCATACTTTTCAACCCATCCACCCAAGTACAGTCACTGAAGTCAATGTACATCTGGCAATTAGGGGGGATGATAAGTCTTTATGATAACAGGAAAAATAGCTCATGTAACATAATGCTATACATTGACCCTTTTTTGATCAAGGGAAAAAGATTTTGCAGAGGCATCAGATAATCAGGAAAAGAGACGAGAGCATATCTCTAAACAGCTTTGATAAGGCAGTCCCTTGTGCATTAGGTTCTGTTCTAGCCATTGCAGTGCTCCAAAATATAGACAAATAAAAGTTGTGGTACATGCTGAAGAAATAAAAGTAATATTGAGAGCTGTGACCTCAATTTAAGAAAAGCTGAATGAAAAAATATATTAGCTCAAGTGAGGGTGAAGTGATAACGTGATAATTATCTTTCCATTTCTACAGATTGTTTGGGTTAAAAAAAAATAATTGTGTAATTGAAAGCCTGTATCAGAAAAAGATGACAAATTTTGGTAAGGGTAAATTTTTGTTGAATATCAGAAAAGACTTGCTTAGCTTTCCATACGCTATGAAATAGTTTCTCATGGGAAATGGAGAAAGTGTGAGACTTTTCAGAACAAGACTGGAAAAGCATAGGAAGACTTACTGCAGTGCTGCAGATGTGACCATCTTTTAGTTCTCATTCCTTTTTCCTTTGTGTTACAAAATAACCTTTTGGATGTCCAAGTTATAATGGGGACATGCAGCTTAAGTTATTTTATGGTAGCTTTGTATAGTTGTTTCTTTATTCTTATTTACTTTTTGGGTTTTAACTTCTCCTGCAGGCATTAGATTTTTACTACAACTTTTTCCATTGGAACATTTCTGCTCTGCAAAAATGAAAGGACAGAAGAAGTATCTAATATTAATTTTAAAAAAGAACGAGGTCAAAGGTATAGTAATACCTATAAGAACCATTTGATGAGATTGCATTTTTTGGAATGGAATATTTGATATAATGTATCAAATTATTTCCATTTTATAGATATTTTTTCCAGTTTACACTCCAATAGATCTCAGTAGAGAAGAAAGATTTCAACAGAACATCTCATCTTGAAAATTTGAAACCCAGTGTCTCCTCAGAAATTAGATTTAAAGATACTTAATTTTTTTTTTTTTCTTTGAGTCCTGGCTAACTTATGAGACCTGAATTGTAAAATTTCCCAGGAAGGAAAACAAATATTTTCTCTGCAAATTTCTGGAAGCATACTTGTTTATTGTACTTTACATGGTAGTTTCTTCTTTTTTAAAATTATTTTATTTATTTATTCTGCTTCAGTGTATTCAGAGGCTTTCCAAGATACCCACTGTAACATCCTGATTTTGAAAGAATGTTCTGTTTCTCTGATGTACCGCCTTCCCAGCACTGAATAATGATAAACAGATCTTGCAAAAATCTTTTCACTGATGTTTAAATTGAGGAGCAAAATTCAGAGAGAGATAAGGTATCACTTTTCACCAAACATGTTTCTCTAGCTTTATATCTTACATCTTGATTTGATGCAATGTTTATAACAACACATTTTATGTATGATGCCATGAAGTGATGACAATCTGCTCTACTGTCATGGTGTGATGTTGAATTAATAGGAAACAAGGTGAGGGCAGAGCAGGCAATCATTGTATGTGTTAACTTCATGATTAACCATTGGGTTCTTAATAAAGTCTTACTTTACAGAACAGACTGCCAAATATTTTTGTCACTTCTACAATATTTTGTCAAGATATATGACCTTGAAAGTCACCTTTAAAATTATCTTAATATTTCACACAACTGAGACTAATGCAGCTTTTATGAACTTCAGTGAGAACACACCTGATGCATAAAATAACCAGTAAGAGAGGCTGGAATTCCTAAAAATAGATTGCATACAGTGAAGCATATTACAAGAGAATGCACTTAATTTCTTTTGATTTAACTAAACTTAGTATGTGATATTAATTTATTATGCTAGAATGTTTTTCCTTAAATAGAAATAGAATAATTGGTGCATACCATTTCCATCACAGTTTGTGAAATCTGTTTGGCAGATTACCGAGCTCAAAAGCACTTACTCAGTTTCAAGATCATCAATTGCTTACTGAGAAATTACTAGTTTCTTGGCTTACTGATCGTTTCAGGAAGATCACACATGCCCTCAGTGCAAGAAGACTTGTTATGGTAACTTAGTCTGTCCTTGTCTCTCAGTGCAACTCCTCAGACCATTTGCAGCTGTGATATATAAGGCCATTTTTCCATGTAGACCACAATAGACCATATTTAATCTAACAAACTCAGGCTGATTCTCAGTATTTATTGATAAGACTACTGTCTTCATTATAAGGGAATTGTAGTCAAAATGCGGTATCACAGGACACAAGGTAAGGGAGCATAGCAAACAGAAAGATTCTTGCCCCATAAAGCTTACACTTCAGGGATGAGCAAAAGGCAGCGAGTAGAGTACAAACAAATAGTAATACTGATTGTTTGACAGTTAGTCATCCCAACGACAGTCTTTCTTTTTTTTATATATATCATAGTAAAAGAGTTTCAAAGATATTTGGTAGTAGACATTCAGAAAAATAGTTTCACAGATTGTTCTCAAGCAAGGGCAGTAGTGAAAAGTAAAGAAATAAGGTCCCTACTTCAAATTTAACTAAGTAAAAAAATGAAGCTCTGAAAAGATTAGCTAGAAGCACTATAATGACAGTAATTTCAGGTGAAAAGGTGGAGTTAGGCTATGAAGAATCTGAAGAATGAGAGAAAAAAAGAAAAAGCAGCTTGTCTTCTCCATCTCAATAAGCCACACACAAAGGAAAAAGGTTTGTGCAGGACTGTTTTTTATATCAAGAAAATATTTTTTATGTTATCAAGAAAATTTTGTCTGCTTATTGTACCTGAATTTGGTTGGAAGACTGATTAGGTGGTAGTAAGTGAAAACGCACTCAAAAAGGAGCAAGCAATAACTAACCGAGATGTTCAATGCATAATTGAAATCCAAGTTTGTGCAGACTGTCATAAGTTAGGGGGTTACTGATGCTAACACAGTTTAATGAGCCTTCATTTTCATACATTTTGTAGATGTCTGTGCCATAGTTTCTGCATTTGCATCATATGAATGTAGTCTTTGTTTACCAGCATTACAATACCTAGAAAACAAATAATTTCAGATATATTTATTCTCAAGCCTTTTAAGTTTGTTAACTATATAAATATCTCAGTGTAATACTAAAGAAACTAAATTTTAATGCATCCTTGCTGCTATGGACCAAAATTAAACACCTAATTATTCTGATCTAGTAATAAATCCAACTAGTTCTGTGATACACAGAAGGAAAACCTGACAGTGATATGCAGAAGCCTACATTTTAAAAGGTCATAAAACATCTGGTAAAAGTCAGGTTTTCCTACAGAAGGCAGTTTTATATAGCCTTTATACATCTCTATAGATGTGAGATTCATGTTCATATTCTCTAGAACTTTCCCCTGAGAACTTATCTTTAATGGAGGTTCAATAGCATATACTGTAATTAATCCACAGCTGCAACAGGAAGTTTAAACTACTATTTAACTGCTGTGAAAAAGCTTTATTTGCTCACTTTCAACAGAGGCTAAACTGTAAGCCTTAATATTAGAAATCCTTCCCTTTTGACCATTATTAATTCACAAAATACCCTTAGATATTCTACAATATGCTTACAATGTCTATATGATCTGATTGAATCAAGGTCTGTCATGACTGCTGCTCAGCCACTTTCTGTCCAAAGTTGGTATCATAAATTCACTAGCATTTATCTATTGCAAGTATTTATATAATTGGAGTGGCTTATTCGTAGTCGGCCCTGCAAAGCTACTATACTTCTGTTAGCTAATAGACTGCCAAGTTAGGGTTTGAGTAAGCAGGCCGCCAATAGAAGACGAGCAGCTCAGATACTTCATTAAAATCATGACAGTGTAGGAGCCCAAGGTTTATTTATATTGTAGTACTTTCTCTTTGCTTTATGGGAAACAATTAGATGTTGAATTTCATAGTTTTGGCACAGGTAAACCAGTTACCAGCTATCTAACAGCTAAATCATGTAAAAGTTTGCAAATAATGTAATTTTTGCTGCTTAAGGAGCTTTTTGAGACCTTGTCACATGCAAGCTGAGTGTCAGTGAGGCTGAGAGATCCTGGAACAAGGTAATCCTGCTGTCATAAAGGGAAAAAAGATATGATAATGAAAGAAAATCAAAATAGTGGGCTCTATCTACTGTATGAGCTAGAATTCAAATATTTCAGTCTCAAGTGGAATTGAGGTAGAAATTACATCTTCTTAAATGTTTTCTACAGACTAGAATATGGGTTTTGAGGAAGTGGATGATCAAAATTTCTATTTATATTCTTAGTAATATTCTCAAAAGTTGGTCAGAACTTGCTATCTCGGGCTCTGACCTAAGATTTCATGCAAAATAAGCACAGTCTTATCTACCTCTCTCTTCACAACTTTCTTTCCCCTCATTTTCTCTTTATTCTAGAATCTTATAATTATCCTGGAACTTGTATCCAAAAGTAATAGCCTAAACAGTACAACTTCCTATAATACAATTAAATGTGCACTTAATAGAGAATGTTGGTATGAAATAATGTTATTATAAATCAAATATGTCTGGTTGCATTCTGATGCTCAGTTAATTGAAGGTTCATAGTCCTGTTATACCAGTCTATTCTGCAAGCAAGACATGTATTTTCATAAAAATCTATTTCAAATTCTCCATTTTCTTCTTACTACACATCAACTGATACTTAATTCCAAGCCTGAAAACAAAATACAATATTAAGAGAATTAAACTGTGTTCTTTTCATTCCCACAACCAATCTCTGTCTACCTTTCCACCTTCTAGCTCTCTTTAATGCTAAAGAATATATTTATGTGTAAGAGAAAGCCACAAGAATAAGAAAGTGCTGTCTGAGAATACAAAGAACAATTAAGGAAAAAATAAAAAATATCTAGAATGGAAAGCCTGTTATTTGCCCTTAAGTGATATATTAGGTACAGGAAATCACATTACAATTTGATGTATGTGTCACTTTAAGAGTGATTCTTGGATTGTAGAGGTAGCTTGTGTGTCATATGATGTAAGTACTTTTATTGAGTAGGTAAGTATGTAATAGCTAAAAGCCTCATAAATCAGCTAAATGTTCTCCCAATTTATAGAGAATATTTGAGCTGAGAACATCACCATCTGGTGAGCCACTGAGAAAAAAAGAAGATATGAAGAGTGATGGAGATGGATATACTGGATAACTTTTTTGGATATATAGTGTCTGTGGCTGGCTTCTCATCTCTTGTGACTTTTGTACTTGTTAACATCTGTGCAGTAACATTCTACCAAATTAAAGTCTTCTACCCACTTTAACACTTTTATAACTAGTATTCAAGGGAACAGAGTCACATTGAGAGAAATACGGGAGAGGTGTTTATTCCAGAGGTTTTTCTCTTTCAAACAAAAATAGCTGTTAACAAACCACACATTTGAGGACTGACTTATGTAAAATTTAGTTAGTACAAATTGGTCTAGCTGTTGTTTTCAGCATTAGTCAGCCTTATATTATCAACGAAGTACAGTTTTCTAATTTCAACTACATATGACCAATGTCCAATCTGTAAATTAATTTTTTCATAGAAACAATGAGGGACTTTGAAAAATATGTTTATAAGTACATATATAACTATATATGTATCAACCGTATATATAAAAGAAACAATACCACATGGATTCACTTTGATTCTCCCTTACAGGATTCTTTATGCAGTACTTAATAAATGCATTAAAAGTATTTTATATCTAAAATCATCTGTCAGTAGTATGATGAGTCTATGTATTGACTGAAGCTGAACTTTCGAACCTGTTGCAACATAGGAAAACAAGGAAGTGTTATTTATTTGCCATATTGTAGTTATAAAATTAAATCACTTCTATTTTCTGTGGTTACTCAAGAAGAGTCATTGAACATGCCCCTGATTGCTAAATGGATGCTTCAATATACTCTTGAAATTGTGATTTGTGAGGCTACTGACGCTCTGAGGCATTGCCTGTTGTATTGTTCACCTATTCATATTTTATACAGCTGGATACCTTCCACTTTAAGTCACATCAGAGGCCTTTAAAAACCTTATTTCACTCAAAGCTATTTTTCATCAGGAAAGTATGGAAACAATGGCAATCTAAAGTTTCTCTCCTTTTCCTTCTGGGACACACAGGTGGTATATAAGGCATCACTCTGGAAAAATATAAGCTACTGTGGGATTTATTGTCTGGGTAAAATGTTTAAAAATTCTCCTAATATACGAATTAGAAGCAATTGTCCTTTCTGGATATTTTACTCTGCAGTTTTTGACTGAAGCATTGAATTTTTGGGGGTCAGAGCAAAAGATTGTCTAACAAGGTAGGGGGCACACTACTCCCTGTTTAAACAAAGCACGACCATACATTCCAGTTCTCAAAACGGCAATTACAAAAAAAAACAACCAAACAACCAAACAAAAACCTACAAACCAACCAAAACCATATCTTTATTTTTTTTTTTTTTGCTTA
>JASSUY010015444.1:0-24781 GCA_032466535.1 Forpus xanthops | reverse complement strand
CAAAAACCTACCAACCAACCAAAACCATATCTTTTTTTTTTTTTTTTTCCTTAAGTAGGTGTTTTAACATATCTGCCCATGAACAATGTGAGTGTCCTCGGTGCCAAAAAGATTCTAATCCTAACAGGTTCAAGAATAGAACCACCTTCCTGGTGGTTCACAACTGTGGTTTGTTTGAACTGTCTGATGTGAAGACCATACAGTACCTGTCTAATTTAGCTGAGAGCTATCAGCAGGCACAGCAGTAACATACAGTGCCACAGAACATTTCTGTGTTCCTTTACAACCTGTCTCTAGGACGTAATATAACCTTGACTCATGAATTAGATCCAGTCTGCTAAAGGGAAACTGCCTCCTGCCCCAAGCTGCATTTTTGTATATCATTCCACTTGAATTCTACCTGACCACTTGTACTGGCTCTGAATGACACTTAAGTTCAATCTGTACTGGTGTATGATTTGCTTAGTAAAGTCTATAAAATGCTAACAAGGTTAGTAATTCCTGTTGAAGAATGGTCTTGTTCAGTTATCTTAGTAATTCCTCTTTGACCTTAACTGCCTTAGAAAATAGATATCATGCATTGTATCTTAATTCCAGCTTTCCCTTCTTCCTATGTATAACCCAACTCTAAATTCCATTTTTCCTAAGTTTTTTCATTTTAAAATATGCCTTCCTAAAAATTCTTTCGCAGCCCTAATTAGCTAGCTAGCCAACTGAAAATGCTGTATTTTATCCTTTTTTCTAAAGAAATCTTCGTATGTTGAAACATGAGCACATTGAAAACTGAAAAAAAATAAAGCACAACTTCTGAAAGAAAGTCAAGTCACAGATTTCTGAAGTTTATAGGATTAGGAAATAAAAGGATAAACATAAGTCTGCCTCTATGAATATGATCTCAATTTCAAAGCTGTGATCAACATGAAATTTCCCTCAAAATCAAATAAATATCAATAGCAGGATATTCCAATGAAAAAAAAATCCTGTAGGTCATGTCACTGTTGTTCTTTGGTTTTATGTAGTACTGATGGGTGCTTCATAAATCAGAAATCTTCAGTCATTCTCTGGAAGAAAATGCAAAACACTGAAATGCAGACTCAGACAACTACAACTGTCACAGTGACACCAGCTGTAGAAAATGCTAGTCTGATCATTTGAATTTACAAATTAGATTAATCATAGTATAGGTGTTTTTTCATCATCCTGTTGTAGAGATAAATAATCTTTCTCTACTGTATCTACATGACAAATGTCAGTCAAATAAAGGTGGAATCCTTTGAAGTAAAATGGTAAGCTATAAAATTTACATGCTTGAGAAAGGATTAATTTACATATCAAATTAAACCATTCAGCTTTATATTGAAATACGGTTAATTTTTTCTAAGTGACACTCTTGGTCAGTCTTATAGAATTGAATGTGGAGTTCTAGAAGTAACTATAGGATTAGCCAGTGTAAGAGAAAAAATATTTTTTAGAGAAAAATCCTGGTAATTTGTTCCTACATATCTGCCTTAGTTGTGCTCAGGAATCCTCATCCAACTTCTAATGAAATCAACCAGAGCTGGAGAAGGCCATCACAGCATAAGCTTTCTGCCTGCAGGTATTTTTTTATCTTGATGTAAAAAGAATAGGCATATGGCTTTGAATATGAGAAAGAGAAAGAGATGCTGCTTCAAAAAAGGACTATGGGGATATTTTTTTAAGGCATAAAGGGAATTAGGCATGTAATTGCAACTTGTGCTTTTGAAAGTACCTGACTTGCAGTCTAATAATTGCCTTACTGAATAGTAAGTACAGATTCCTTCTCAGTGAGATGATCTTGAAAAAAGGATCTATAATTTTTCACTAATACCTAACACTACTTCACTTATTCTTAGGATTTTTTCTTTATTTATTTTTAATACTTATTAAATGTTCAGTACTATTAAAAGACCATTTTTTAAAAAGCCATTCTTATAATAGCAACTAAACATGGGGACATCACTAAACAAAAAAAGGAAGAGAATGTTTCATGACAGTTCACTGTGACAACTTCAAGGGCAACAGAATACCTAGCACAGTTTTTTATTTCTTCCTCAATTCACCTCAGATATAAAATTTGGACAGTTATTCTTGTGTACACTCTTCTTTGGATGACAAATGGAAGTGTATGGACTTTAAAAAATGTTGGTATTTTTTATATCACTATTGCTATGGTCCTACTAAGGTCACCTATCTACAAAAAGCTTGGCTAGTTTCAAAGACCCCATAATATACTAAACATACTTCATATTTCATTAATAAATATATTTCAATACTAAGCATATTTCATGAGACTTTCAGAGGAAAAGATCTTTGCCAGTAAATCCACTAATGCAAATTAGGTTAACTGCTTGTGCAAAGGCTTACATTTTTCAAAAAGAAACAATTGATTTGTCTAAGCTTCTCATAAAGATGTTGATCGTTAATGCACTCTGACATACTGTCTGCTTTTGTGGATAAAACCATCAAGCACTTCTGTTCGATTTAACAAAAGTAATATTACTAGACTTGCAGTTTATTTTCTGATTGGAAAAAAATTTACTTCAGTTTTGATAGAAGCAACTATGTTGGAAAAAATAAGTCACATTTACATCATCACATGCCAGAACTAATATCAGAAGATATAAGTGAAACTTTGAAAGCAAACTAATTTTTTTTTTTAGTTGCAAATTGACTTCCAAGAAAGGCTGATCAACTCCATACAGAAAAGACTGCTTAGCATTTAATTCTGTATATTATTGTCTGTTTTAAATTTTTCTTGCTAATGCCAAGGTTACTGGTCAAAAGTCAGCCAGTTGCTGAGGAACTTCCTAACCAGTCATGACTTCCTTCAACTGCAAACAGTGAATAACTGATGGTCACACTCTTGTTTTTCTTAGCTGAATAAAATGCCTCTCTATATTTTGGTGACATTTCTACATTCACTTTTCAGGAAGTGAATGATCACAAAATATGGAAGGCAAACTCTGATTTCTTATATATCAGTTTTACAATGGTAGATTTCTATTGCATCAATAGAAATATTTCATGACTTATAGCAGCATTTTGGCTCTGCAGGCTTCAAAAGACAATATATCACTTAACACAGGTTTATTTCACAGATTTTTTTATGTAGGATTTTCACTTATTTGGGGTTTTGGATTTGGTTTTGTTTGTTTTCATTGCAGGTTCTTGGTGATAAAATAACACACTTTTATTCCTTTAAAATAAATTCAGCACAGGGCATAAATGTACAATTATGCATGTTGCCTGCAGGAAAAGCTAGGACACCTAGTGGGCTGCATATATATGCATTATTACTTAATGTGTATTTCTCTATGTAAATGAACCCTGGTATTTTAGGATGAATGGTGAAAATCAGGCACTGTTTTCTGTTCAGTCTTTTCTATCAGCATTTAGATTGTGCTACATTCACTGAAGGGACCTTGACACCAGTTGTTCTGCATTTCATTTGAAAAGGATTACTGGGTGTGGTCTATCATTTGTTTAATTCCACAAGCATTGCTTTAGTTTGTTTTTTATGCCAGCATTGATCCTGTTCAAACTCCTGGGAGTTTAGCATCCAAATTGCATGTGATTCACAACTGCAATACAGTGCTTCTTATTCTGAAAATTTTCTAATGACAGTAACTCTATTTATTCTGATAATGTCAAACATTGCTCATTAAAAGATAGAAAATTACATATAATGGTATACTCTTAGCTGATCACAGAGAAATCTTTTCAGGTTTGACAGCTGTCCTGGGTTCAGCTGTAGCAGTATTTTTTCTCCTCCACAGACCATAATAGTAAAAAATTTCCAGACTTCTGTGTCTTAATCTTTTGAATGTTCTCAAGGTGCTACAGAAGATTTAAAAAAAAAAAAAAAAAAAAAATCCATTCATATCTACTGACGTTTTATATTACTTAAGGATTTTTTTATTTTACTTTTAAAACAAATAAAAGTGAGAATGTTAATTCTCTCTGGAGAATGAGAAAAACTTGCACGATTTGAAATAGCTTCTAAAATTTCAATCACCACGTTCACAAGAGTAACATCAATAATTGCATAAACACCTAAATCTTAGTATTTGTTATACCCAGCGACAGATTCTGAGCCTGTAAATCTAGCAGCTACAGTGTTAAGGCTGCCTGTGAAGTTGTGGCAATGTTAAGACTGCAAGTAACTTTTTATCTGCCATTTCTATCACCTTTCTCCTTTACTGCTCAGCTGCTTTAAACTATAAATGCTATCAGTACCTCTATTTTTTAAACAACCTGGATGTAGTAAAATAGTAGAGTTACTACTTGTTTTCTTATTGTCTCATACTAACAATACATGCCTGTCATACGTTATTATACTCTCTTCCAGCTCTGTCATCTACTTTGTAGCCCACGTTAACGAAAATGACAACTGACTCAAGCCCTCTCTTCCTTCAGCCAGCCTACAGGGGAAAACAGTTCTTCAAAGTAGAAGGGAAAAACAAAAGGAGAAAAAAAAAAAAAAAAAACAAACAGGAAAACATTCAAATTCACTATGAAAAGAGAAAGTAGATTTAAAATCACTCATATATCTCATGTACAAACAAAATATCTTTTCCCTTTTCCTTTTTCCAGTTTATACCACAGGCCACACAATGCACTACTCTGGGAACAGCATCCCTGCAGAATCATTTTAACATACAATCTTTCATAAGTAAAATCGACTGCAAAAAGCCAGCCTACATCTGTCAATACAGGGAACCAAAGGCTGTTCTCTAGCAGAGGGCCCAGTATGCCAATGCTCTGGCTTGTAATGCTTTAAGTGTCACCCATTTCACAATATTAGCAAACTTCCCATCTTGGTATGATGCTTGGTGATGCTTGATGATATTTCTTAACAGGTCTTCTGCATTTCTGCATCCAATACTGAGTCTTTTAGTTCCAAAGATTCCAAAAGTAATTCTGCTTTAGAAACGCTGCTTCAATGATTATGGGAAAAAAAAAAAAAAAACAAAAAACCACCTTTATTTGATAGCATTTAGGCATAAATGCTCTATTTTTTAAAGGTAATTCATTACCCTTTGTATTGGCTAACACTAGTTTCCAATAACTAATTTTCATTTGTTTGTGCAGCAAGTAACAAGACCTTAATACTGATAAATTAGCATGTTCATTATGACTTAATGATGATAATGATAATACAGTTATATAATACTTACTGATGCTGTGGCACTACTATTTTCTTATGCTGCATTGGACATGTCCAGTTTAGAACTCAGGCTTATAAACCAGGTATAGTTACAATACAGTATGTGCATGAGTATTTATTTACAAGTAACTCCCCGGTAACCTGCCTCACCAATAGTATTAACAGATTGCTGCTGTGACAAGAACTTAAGTTGTTCCAAATGGTCACATGAAAAAGATTTTTCTCCCTTTACTTCTAGTTGACAACAAAGAACTTACATATTTGTAGAATCACTTTTATTTGTACTGAGTTATATATAGACAGATTATCAGATACTTTTCATTTCTGTTTCCTTTATGTCAAGGTCTAAGAGCAGTCAACATGAGATGTCAGAAGATGTCTGAAATATGATCCTTTTTTTATGGTTTTGTATCCAGGTTCTTTAGAAAATTGACCACAGACCACATTTCTCCTGTATTTTGTACAGGTGCCCTTGCTATTAATTGCTTCCCAGGAAACATATTTTAATGATGGAGCTTGTCAAGCCATTAGATCTGTACTTGTGACTCAGGTAGCATGGCTCCCACTGCGCTTGTGATATGAATTATACAGTACGTGTCGCTGTGCCATCCCACAGCCAGTTCCATCCGATGGCCAACCAGTCCAAACTGGTGGCACTGGCTCAGCTCTGGATACTTCTCTGTAATCCTGACTTACTTCCAAAGGAAAATTCTGAAGTCAAAAAACTTCATTAAAACAAGCTTTCTGCTAGTGGGAAGAAAATAAAATTTGTCCATCCACCTCTGTACATTCAGATTTCAAACACAGTACTGAATGCTTTATAATGCAGACAGTTGGGAATTAAATATTGTGACAAACTTTCTTCTGCAGTGGCAGAAATCCATACAAGGGGGTGCTTCTGAGGTCAGGAATAGGACTTTTTGGAATACTGATGAATCCCAGACCTTCTCCTGAAGATGTGTCCCCCATTTTTCAAAATGGTCTTCTATTTTCAGCAGGAAATTATAATTCCTACCACCCTTAATCAGTGTCCCTTTGAAGCTCACCACTGAGTTCCAAGCCCAAAGGTCTTCTGAGCCTTTTGAGCTTTCTGCATGAACAGCGTGAATGACATCTGGTGAGCAAAACACTCTGCATTAATCAGATGTAAGGTAATTTCTTGCATCCTATTTGCTGATGTTTAGAATTCAGGTGAAGTGCTGAAGAGCAGAGATTTTAACTCATACCAATCTGTTACGTTTTTCATACCTGTTGTTTATTTTAATTATAGCCAAATTTTCAGTATCAGTGTTTTTTGGACTCAGTGACATCTTTTGCATTAAGTTCTGAAGTGCAATTATATGTTAAAAAGATAAAGCTATTTTGGAGCAACAGAGTTTTAATTGCTGCTTCCCATTTCTGAAGAATGTTGCTATCCTTTATCATGAAGCAGAGACCCTCAATCTGTCTCTTCCACGCTCTTTAATAAGATACGTAACTTGATTACATAAAAGTTTTCTCTTTCAAAAATACAAAAGCCCAAATCTTTGTATTCTCCTTCATGCGAATCTTGGCCATTTTCAAATTCTATTTGTTTTGTCTGAATTGTCTTTACCTAAATTCATAGAAAATATTTGGCCTATATAGGTACAATATTTTAGATATGCGAAAAAACAGGGTGTAAATAAAGGCATTACATAGTTTCACATTATTATCTACTACCTTTTTCGTGCATCCTAAACTTCATTTGCTATTCAAATGCAAAGGTGCATTTAACTGAAGTCTTGATTGAGTTGTTCTCAGTGATTCTGATATGATTAATTTAGAGGCATGATAGTGGTATGAGCATTTAAAGTGTCTCCCTTCTGTGTTAGCTACTTTTCCTTATGATATCCCAGCTGATTTCCATCTATCACTGTGTTGCTTGTTCGTTAACATATATATTCAACAAATCAATTTTTTTAACTAAAATGGTAATTTGCTTATCTTTTTTCCAGTCTCTTAGCCAGCTTAACATAACGTTTCCATCTCTTCCCATGACTATTTTCTTACTAGCTTAGGGTTACACACCTTGCCATGGAAAAGACACCGTCAGATATCTCCTAAACACTAATACATGAAGACAACTGATTTTATCTTTCCTCGTTCTTTAGTACATTCAAAGAAATAGAACAGATTGATTCTCCATTGTTGTCCATCATACTGGTTTAATCATTCTTACTAGATGATTTTTCCAGGTGTTTTATTATTCTATTTTGAAGTTTCATGTCAACATTTTTACCAGATACTGTTTAAAGGTTTACTTCTCTGCAATTCCCTGGATGCTGTACAGTATTTAAAAAACATATGAGTATGGTGTATGCTACCTTCTAACCTTTCATTATAAGAGCTAATTACTCAGAATCAATTCATGATTACCTGAATCACCCTCAGGAGGAGCTGCCTACATGAATAGCCTGATTTCAGTGGAAACCTCATGTGAGTATCTGATCACCAGCATAGCAGACATTTGCAGCTCTTCCATGTGGATATTTTGATGACTGAGCTACACTGAGTAATATACTGCTCTACATAGCCACACATCCTTCCGTACTACATCCATTGGTATCAAAGTATTACTTGACAAAAGGAAGTAAAAAGCTAGTTCTTTTGTCTTAAAAGGATCACTCAGAGTAAGGTGCCAGTCACAATGCGTAAGGGGCAAATTTTTGCCTTCAATAGCATCTGATTTTTAATCTCATGCAGTAACTATAGTCAAATTTAAATGAAGAAACAGAAGTCAGCATTTAAAGCTGGATAGCAGTATATGAAGTCTCTTCACTCGCACTAGTCTTTGATGTGTGCTCATCTGAGAGAAAATTTGATCCAGAGCTGTATTTACATTTGTTCTGCAAGTATTACTCCAAGAGGGCTTGTGAGTGTAGGGAACATATGGAGAGGCTGGCAGGCAGGGATTCCCTGGTGTGGCGGTTAGATTTTTTGCTCTGAAAAGGCAAGCTTTTAAAATTCATTTGAAAACTATAAAATACACAACCAGTATGCCAAGTAGGTCTGTATTTAGAGAAGAATTATAATTGTGAAAAGGAATCAAGTATTTTAACATCTAATGCAACTTCAGGCTTTAAATAATTATTCTTTAAGTCTATATGATAGTCAAACATTGCAGGCTGAATTAATTTTCAGTCTTGTCACACAATAAATGCATCAAAACTAATGAGTTTCTTTGAATTATTCTTTTTTAGCACCTGTGTCCCCCACCTTTACTTATTTACCATTCATTTAGTAGCTGCTCTTTAAAACCCTGACAAATTTTCCAGTTCCATAGTGAAAGCAATTGGCTTTCTTAAAAGGACTTTCCATTGCAATATGTTCTTCAGTTTGGAGCTTGATCCACAATCCATCAAAGTTGCTGGGAGTATTTTTATCAAACTTCAGTAGACCTTAGATCATGTGTTGGAAACGTGTAACTAACTTCTAGATCCTTCATCCTGATCATATTTAAATCATCAGTGCCATGTCAAATAGATAGACACTTAAATACCTGATGAATTATGGACTGTATATGTCTAGATTTCTTTACCAATGTAACATATACAATGACAGCTAAATATTTTATTAATATTTTTTATTATTAAAATATTGTTTTTATTAATATGGCAACTATTTCAACTATTTCACATAAAAGTCAAGAATATGCGCTCTGTTAAACTTGGTTTTATTTCTATCATATATATACACATTATATGCATATAAAGACATTAGCAACAAAAGGAAATGTAAAGGAGAATCTCCATGCTTTATTGGATGCTGAGGGGAAACACAGTGAGAAAGGATGAGGAAAAGGCTGAGGTACCTAATGCCCTTTTTTACTTCAGTCTTTAATAGCAAGACCAGTGCTTCTTTTGGTACCCAGCCCTCCTTAGCTGAAAGACAGAGAGGGACAAGGAGAAGAATGAAGCAGCCCTAATCCAAGGGGAAATGATTAGCAACCTGCTACACTACTTAGACACACAACATGAGATACACCCAAGGGTAATGAGGGAGCTAGCAGGAGTGCTCACCAACCCACTTTCAAAAATTTATCAGCAATCCTGTCTAACTAGATTGGTCCTAGCTGTCTGGAGTTTAGCAAATCTACATGCATCTATGAGGCAGGCTGAAAGGAGGATCCAGGGAGCTACAGGCCTGTCAATCTGACCTCAATGTCAGGAAATATTATAAAGCAGATCATCCTGATGCCAGCACAAGGCACATATAGGACAACCAGGTGATCCTGCCCAGTCACCATGGGTTTGTGAAAGGCACATCCTGCTGGGCAAACCTAATCTTCTATGACCCAGTGACCCACTGAATGGATGCTGTCTACTTTAGAAAAGCCTTTGGCACCATCTCCCACAGCATTCACCTGGAGAAACTGCCTGCTCATGGCCTAAATGGGTATACTCTTCCACTGGGTAGAAAATTGGCTGGATGACCAGGCCCAAAGAGCTGTCATCAGTGACTTACACCCAGTTGACAGGCAGTCACGAGTGGTGTTCTCCAGGGCTCAGTACTGGGACCAGTTCTGTTTAATATGTTTACCAATGATCTGGATGAGGGGATTGAGTGCACCCTCAGTGTAACTAAGTTGGGTGAGAATGATGATCTTCTTGAGGCTAGGAAGGCTCTGCAGAGGGATCTGGACAGGCTGATCAATGAGGTTCAAAAAGGCTTGGTGACAGGTCTGGTACTTGGGCCACAGCAACATAGTTTAGTGGTGGATTCGGCAGTATTAGGTTAATGGTTGGACTTGATGATCTGAAGAGTCTTTTCCAACCTAAATAATTCTGTAACTATGATTCTAGAGTTAGAAGATTCTAGATTTGAAAGTATTCATCAATTTTTTATTTAGATTCAGGTAGAAAAACTTTTAGACCCTCTCAGTGCAATTAAAAAAAAAATAGACTCAATGTAAACTGCAAGAAAAAATAGATTATTTTTAAAGACTGATTTTTAGGTATATTAAATTTGTAGTTCAAGACTAAAGATAAGCACATTTATGAATATTAGATTTCTAGAAGAAAACTGAAGCAAATTAAATCATTAGTCATTTGATTATACATCTCTGCATGTGAGACCAGTTTAATCCAGTCTTCATGAAAGAAAAAAGAATATGTACCTCACCTACAGAAGCACAGTATCTAATGCTAAAGTTACTCCCTAAGGATCAAGTAGAAATGGCTCTATTTCATTGCGACCATAACTCACAATGGAAGAGACTGCATAGGGCTATTACAAATTACTATTAGAAATTATTAGAATTGTACTATCCATAGGATTTCACTGCTTGTATGTGTTATATTTTTTTCTTTAGCATTCTAGGAAACCTACTCCATCTATCACCTTCTTGTTATCAGAAAGTTATTGTTCTTGGGTTTATATTAGAACATTTGTTTAAAAAAATTGAAAATCAATATGGGTCAGTTGACCTGTTTTCTCTACTGTCCTGTTCTGTCCTGCCCTGTCCTCTCCTCACCTTTCCCTACCTCTCCCCATTTTCTATTTTTTATTCTCTATTTTCTATTCTCTATTCTCTATTCTCTGGTCTGGTCAATTCCATTCCACTCCTTTCCATCCCATACCATCCCATTCTTTTCTGTTCTGTTTGTTCTGTTCATGCAACATCCTTTAACCAACTTTACTATCTGACTGCCTTCCAAGAATGCATTAACTTATGTTACTAACATCTGTCATGTGTAGTTCATTTTCCCTCTCATCTTCTCTGCAGGGACAGGATGAGAAAGAAAATGAACCACACATTGTGTGTGCAATGTAGTGTTATATGCGTATGCATTATGATTGAGTCTTTAATTACATACCCTCATCTTGTTTTCCCACAGGACCCCTGCCTCATTCTGTACACAGGACACACACATGGGAGAGATTTAAGAGTACATAAGCAACCACCAATTAAGCAGTTCCTGACTTGGCTTTTAAATCTAATGTAGTGGGTTTTAGCTTTTTATTTTCTTTTCATGTTTAACTTGGTTGGGTGTTTTTGGCTTTTTGTTTTGTTTTGTTTTGTTTTTCTTCTTCATGTTATTTATATTTGCAATAGAGAGAATAGTAAGATAAGATAGCAATCATAAGACAATGAGATATTGATAAACTACTAATTAGACCTGAAAACAATACGTGGTTAACTATCCAAGCCTCAGTACACCTTTACATATAATCCCAAAATATATGGTTTCAGAAAGAAAAAACAGGGGATGTTTTCCCCACCTGCTTCACCCGGCCTGAAAGTTGGAATGTGTAACTGTGGATCTGTGAAGTTGGAGGAAGCAGGAACACTGCTAGTAGCAAGAGTTTGGAAGAGTTACTCCTCTGTTTCCACATGACTTGAACATTAAGTGCATCTGCGTCATCTCTGCAATCAGCATCTTATACAAATAGCCAGTTCGAGAAATTTGGAGTCCTCTCTCTTATTATCTGGTATTTGATATATACCATTCATTGCCTTGCATTATATCATAAGTAAATTATCTGAAGTACAATTAACCTCTGAAAATGCCTATTTGGTACCAAGATGCTAAGGAATATTAAGTAATAGCATAGTAGCTTGGGTTATTTTTTCCTCCAAAGAAAAACTGTCTCTTTTCCTTACCTTTCTATTCCTTATCAGGGAGTTGAAATGTTTGTGGTTAGGGTTAGTTTGTTTTGGTTTTTTGTTTTTGTTTTTTTTTTTTTCCTTACAAAGCATGGAAGTATAAGACAAAAAAACAATGTAGATCAAACAGATAGAACATGTATTATTTTCTTTATTCTGCGTACCAGCTTGGTTCGAATTCTTTTTTAAAAAAGTATGGTTCCATATTTACAGCAGGTAATTATTTTGCCTTTTTTGAATACCTGCAAAAAACATTTGTGTAAATGAAAGCAGACACAGACTTTTTTTAATGAAGTAATATTAAGACTTCATTTCTATCTGTTGATAGAAACCCTTTTACTTTTGTGAATACTATTACTAATTTCTGAAGGTAAGTTTCCCCTCTGCTGCTGTGTGCAGTAGTTTCATAAAAAATGGGAATGGATACTGTCTTGTATGTTTTGCAAGTAGTTGCCTATGGTAGCAGATTAACTCCATCTGTTAGTCCACAGGCAGGGCAATTTGAATTCTGCCTGTGAAATCTGAACCCAGGCTGAAGAGGGAGTCTGAACCCAAATCTTTTCTTTTTTTAACTTCAGATCATCTAAACCTATATAAACATATCACACTATGGAAAACAGCCCTGTTAAATCAATTTCAGACCAAACTTGGAAAACTTTTAACATCTTTGAAGCTTTTAACCTTGAATCTTATTGTAGTTTGATGGGGATTTTTGCTTGTTTGGGCATACTTTTTTTATTGTTGGTGGGTGGGTGAGTAAGGTATCCAGATTTTTCATTTCCACTATTGATCTTTTATCTGTGCTTCTTTGCAGAGTGATTTTTCCGCTTGTTCCAGCTGCACTACCCCTATCATATGAAATGAAGTACAAAATTGCACTCTTTGTATATATGCCCCTCTGTAGGCAAATGAGCAAAACTCACATTCACATTGCACTGGAAGATTGTGTGTCCATAAAAGGTCAAATGCAAATTTATCAAGTTGTGATATATCTAAAGCCAGGCCTTTGAGAGAAACAAGTTTACTACCTGGATTGCATATGTGCCTTTGTGCCAAGAAGCCTGAATATCAGCTCCAGAATGCTTGGATGCACTGCAAACAAGCGTCAAAACAAACACTATATGCCTGCTAATGAACATTTTCAGATCAGTTACGTGATGTTTGACAAGATTTATCTCTTGCTGAGTAATTCCCTTCTGAATGTTCATAAGCATTGGTTTATATGCAGATAGTGAGATACATACCATAAACACAGCTGTTACAGGAAAAATACATTTCACAGGACCAACACTGAGAACTTCTGACTGATTTTCAGAAAAGGCTTTAAAGAACATTGATGATGCTATGAAGACCTCATTCCTGTTTATAGTAAGTAAACCTGCAATGCCTACTTGATGGGCATTTGAGATGAATGAAGAGGAATTAGCTAACTGCGAAGAGAACAGAAGCTTTTTCTGCCTTTTGATGGAGAGTATACTGCATCTAAAAGGGTGGGGAGAGGGGATGCTCTGCTATCCAGCTCTTTTTTTCATTCCATGAACTGGTTGGGGATTTTCTAATTCTGTCACCACTCTTATCAGCATGAATGTACATTGTCATGGGTTCAGCAGCAGCAGTCATTTTTCTCCTTCTTGATAGCTGGTGCAGTGCTGTGTTTTTTATTTTTGGCTTGGGAACAGTGCTGATAACACCAGTGTTTATAGTTATGGCTTAGAATGTTTAGGCTGGCCAAGGACTTTCTGAGCCTCATGTTCTGCCAGGGAGAAGGGGAAGCTGGGAGGAAGCAGAGGCAGGACATGTGTCCCAAACTGACCAAAGAGGTAACCCATACCTCAGCATGTCAAGCTCAGGATGTAAAAACAGGGAGCAGAGACCCAGAAGGGTGGGGAGTGCACTGTTTGGTTGGGCTGGGTATAGTGGGGAACTATTGTATTCTTTTCCCTTGTATTTCTCTGGTCATTATTATCATTGGTGGTAGCAGTAGTAATTTGTATTATACTGTAGTTAGTAAACTGTTCCTACCTCAACCTGTGGGAGTTGCATTCTTTCAATTCACCTCTCCATCCCTCCCAGGACTGCAGGAAGAAACAGGGATTGAGGGAGCAAAACTGCGTGAAGCTTAAACCACGACATGCACATATCAGCAGTCTGACAAAGACTAAGAGATATGCATACTACCTGCCAATCCTACAATCACCTTGTCTGGTCTAATAATTACATGATATTAAAAAAAATAAAACTGGATTAGAAAGATGGTACATCATCCTGTATTATCTCTTGCTGCAGGGTGGAAGTTTACAGCATTGCCATAGTTTTTGATATTTCATTCCTTGCATTCATTTTAGCCTATTTCAAATGTGATATATGTCAGTAGTATGCTTACATTGCAGTTTTTATTGAAAGAGAGCAAAAACTTTTATGTAAAAAGTAATATTTAAAATAATTTGTCTTCTGGATTACATAGGTTCACAATGTTTACAAATATAACTTACTACTCTTCAGCAGAGACATTTCACAATGCAGCCCTTTTTTTTCAGCCGCTACAGAGTAAATTATAAAATGCTTCTCTGCTACCTCTGAGTGTCATCATTCTAGTCACTTTTTTGAGTCTAACATAAGGATAGAAAAACAGAAAGCAAATTAAATAGCACAGAAATATTTAGCCATGATCACTGAAGTCATTAGAACTGCTGACACATTCTACATGTTGCAGCTGACAGGCATAAACCAAGATCACATACATCTTATGAGTTTAATCACTACTAAAATCAACATAGCCTGATGCTGTTTCATCAGTCCAGGTATGTATGTATGACTAAATTAATTATAAACTCAGCTCTTGTGTAGCACTTTTCATTCACAAAGCTCAAAGCCCACTGCAAAAAAGTATAGGGCTTTCGGTTTGGTTGGGTGTTTTTTGTTTGGTTTTTTGTTGGTTTTTTGGGGGGGGAGCTTTTTTTTTGTTGGTTTCGTTTGTGGGTTCTTTTTTTGTTTGTTTGTTTGCTTGTTTTGTTGTTTTTTTCTGTTTTAATTTTAGAGATGAGAAAAGCTGAAGCAAGAAAATAAGTAATTTGCCCTAGTGACCCAGCAAACCAGTGGCACAGAACTGGAATTCAATTCAGACCCAATTGACCACATCAGCTTATCTTACTGATTTGGTGGGAATACTATTGCAAGTGGTCAGAGAGAGAGATATTTTCCATATTTAGTCAAAGAAACTCCAATTTAGCAATATTTTCTGTAAAGTACTTTACTCAACACTTGTACAACCTATTAAGGTATTAGCTGTGTTGCATACTATCCGTTAATTTGAAAAAAAATACTGCCTGGATACATACTGAATTTTTTACTTATACATACTTTGTTTATACCACTTTTATGCGGGTATTTAAACAATATTTTGTATTTCACAGGTTTACCCTAATGCTGTCTTGGTAATAAAAATTAAATATACAGGTCTGGGCTATATTGTGATCTTCATGTGGAATGTTATAAATTCAGTTAAATATCTGAATCACAGAAGTTACTTTGAGGTCTTCTTTGGAGTAGTTGAAAGCAGAATAAGCTTCTTTATCAGTTTTAGATACACACTGCCCCATAATATGCTTACTACATCGTAGGTTGTAAACGTTTTTATCCACTAGTTTTCTAAAACATATTTAGCAACAAAATCACACTCTTTTGCAGATCAGCAAATATTTTCTACAGTTAAATTCTATCACTTCATCAACAAATAATGCAGCATGATTAAAGAATGATATAAAATTTCAGTCTTTGAAGTTCACAACTTGACTGGTATTCAAACCATCCAAAGTATGCAGTTCCACTGCAATTCAAATTATTGTATTTTCCATTTATAGCATCGTGATATTCATTCCAAACTATTAAATATGGAACTGGAATAGCAATGCCTGTAGGTTGACTCCTATATTAAACAAATTAAAAAGTGCGTTTAAAATCTGTGCCACAGCACTGGTTAAATGCTGTCCTGATCCTGGACTTCAGCTCAGCAGGATTACTCCAGGAGCAGTAAGCAGCAGAGGAGCAGGACCCAGGTCATATGGGAAAAAGCTGAAACCTGCTTTTTTCAGCCTTAAGAAAAGAGGGTAGAGAGGGAATCTTACTACTGCCTTCAGATACCTTGTAGGAGGTTCTAGAGATGACATACCAGACTCTTGGCAGTGCAAAGGACAGTAGGAGACAGACACACATTGCAATAAAGGAAATCCTGATTAAATATTAAGGAGATAAATTGCAATGATAGTGGTTAAAGAATGGTCAAGGTAGCTCAGCTCAGTCTGGGTAATTTTTTGTTTTCTTTTGGTTTTATAATTGGTTTGTGATTTTGATTTAATGGTGTGGGTCATAGTGATTGTGTCGTGAAACATCAATTGACAGGAGTCTGCCAATTTGAGTGCACAATTTAGCCTGACTATTCTCCCCACACACATTCCACTTTTACAGATTTGTGAAGGCATGTGAAGACTAGGTCCTCAGGATTTCATCTTGGAATTTGTTTTCCCAGACATTCTAAAGCTCAGTTTCTGTCATTTTTAATATCATAATTGCCTCAAGCAGAAATGTCAATTTCTATGCAGAATGGGTAATGTCTCTCTGTTTGAAGTATTTACTAAAACTTCCCATAATTTTATGTAGAATATTATCTCCGTATTGGTAGCAGTCAAGTTATGTAAGTAAAAAACTGTCCAATAACAGGGGCCAAGTTCGAAAGATGTTAATCAGCTGTACAAGTATCTATGGGACTCTATTATGTTCTTAAGATATGTTTCAAAGTCCAGAATCATAAACCACTTTATTGGATGAACAATCAGACTTCTAAGGGATGAGTTTGAAATAGCTAAATGATGAAAGAGAAGCTTCTCTTTGCTTCCTCAATTCGTGATGTAGTAACATATTAAGTATTTTCAGATCAGTTGATATAACAAGGACACAGATAAGTGAGAAAACTTCAGGGTTTAGAGCAGGTTAAAAGTACGTACCTTTTTTGATCTTATTTTAATTTAGCATAGAATACTTCTTTTAAAAAAATACTATTTTTGCAGGGTACTGTAAGCATTTTCATTTCCCTTCTTTCCTATTCCAATAAGGAAAGGTGATGAACCTGTAGTGCTCCATGCTTACTGACTCAGAGGGGATGAAAAATTTTAAAATCCTATAGTTTTCCACTTTCAAATGTTTTCTCTGACATATTAAATTATTAATCGAACTACATTAACTGCACAAACACTTTAAAGTTGAAAATGTATCAACAGAAACATTGGATCTAAAGAAGAGATTTAAAAACTAAGTTAGAGTGCAAAAATCACAGCTATATTTGCCTTTACCACATGCAATTGTCAAGTCTGTTCTTTCTCCAGACATATCCCTCCTGGATCACAGCTTTCTAAAAGTTATATTTGCTCGTCTTTTTCATTTGCCTGCACAATGTAGCAAGATTGTTTACTAGGGTTTGGTTGGCTTGCTTGTTTAATGGCAGCTTGGATGTATTGATGAAAATGTGTATAATAGAACTTTCAGAAGGGCATTAGACATAAAATATTCCCCTCTCCAACAGCCAAGATTCAATGACATTCAGGTTCCGCAAATATTTAAAAAAGACTAGCTCATACATTGCATATCTGCATCATTAAAAAAATTTCAGGTAACAAACAGGAAAATTTTTCCGTATATTTATTTGCAGGACAAGAGCTTCTAGAAGCATAGAAGGAACAAACAGAGCATAGTTTTGTGTACAAAAAATGGAAAAATGAAATATTTTTCTTCTCTTAATCAGCTCTCTCATGACAGCATCTTATCTGACATTTTTCACTGCAAGCCAACGAAAAGATATGTGCATTGTGCAGGAGTTTACTTCCTTATCTTAAAGTCTTCTGTCACCAAAGGCTATGCTGTATCACGAATATTACAGACTATTACACACTATGCATTGTAATGTGAGTACATTAGTAACATCACTCAACAAAATATGAACACTATTTTTTTATATGTAAATTCTCAGAAGTTCCCACCACAATGAGTCTCCACTGCATTACAAGATTACCCAGGACAAGATAGGCAACAGAGCCTCTATTCCTAGTGGTCTCAGTAAAGCAGATCCTCTGTATATATTTAAACATGTATTTTAAGACAGGTAGTATGTTAAGTGTGGAAGCCTTATACACTGCTTTGGTTTGTAGAGATGATATGGTGATGGAACTTGACATTGTACTCAGCAACTAAAGAAGATTTTAGCAGTATAATATAGCAAGGCCTCTTATAAAGCCTTTGATTAAACAAATTGCAAAAGTGATTTACTGCTGGTAACCTGTCAATCGAAACAAAGCATACTGTGACCAGGACATGACAAATGGAAACAAATTACGTAGACAAGAATGCAGTTACCTTGAATTTTATATTCATAAAACTGAGCTAAATTCTACAAGGAAATACATGTCAACTTTCCTAACACATTCTGAGGGGTAATAAGATACTGAAGAACTATGTGTTACTCTTTAAATGATCCACCTCTAAGGAGTACAAAACCAGGATGCAATCTTAAACATGAGATGCTACCTTTCTTTAGGGTATGCTTTTTAGGGTATGTTTATTATTCTTATAATTCTAATGGAAGTTGCACATAGGCATTAAGGGAAATACAGGCGCCCTCCTCTTCAGTTCCTCATTTTGTAACACAGAAAATGCCTAGCCATATGGTATTTTTTTAATAGAATATACATTTGTTAATCTCTGTTAATTTATATAGATTTCCTAAGATGCATTTTAAAAGCAAACACATCAGAATACATTTGTTAATGTGAAAATTCACTACTAATTCTAGGTGTACATTAAAAGAATGCTTTTTAGTAACTAAAATATTTCTAAGCTGTTCTACACTTATATAGTGAAACCGTGTTTGCTGTTAGTTTCCTAATTTTCAAACAATCTCGCTTGCATGTTAGAAATTCCCACACTAAAAATACTGTTTACCTTTCAAATTTAGTATACATTATCATTTTGGACTACCATCCTTCATAAAAGACAGGAAGTAAAAAAAGCCTGAAAAGTATAAACATCATCTTTGAGAAACTGCTTTTAAACAGATAGGATGTGTCATCAGGATGAAGTACCATATGCTATTATGTATGGTTCATGTTCTAAAATTTAATCAGATACAGATTCAAACTTATACATTGGTCTTACCACAAGAGAATACTTCTAGATGTACATGCATGTATCTTGTGCTTTTAGAGATATACTTTATGTATTTGCCTTCACTCTGGCAACTTCTGTGGCTATCAATGACAATTGCTTGTGTTTCACAGCACAGTGAAAAAATAAAGAAGGAAGTTTAAGAGATCCTTCAGAAACAAGCTCTGCTGCTGCTAGAGACCACAGCATAATCTATTTGCCACAGAAAGGAACAATAATAAGACTATCATTCTCGTAAGAGTCATAAAACTGTCGCCTTTGGCACTGGGGATCTCTGAGGCCCTTGTAAATAGCTTGAGAAAACATAGCTGGTAGAAACTTCCAGAGAAAATTAGGGTCAGAATTCATATAGCTTTCCTATCAAATCAAAATCAATCAAAATTTTTTCAAAACACTACTGAAACTTCCCCTAAAATGTTTATGAATTATATCATCAGGGGGGCTTATTGGTGCAGAAAGAGGATGCTAGTCTGATTGAAGAGCCTTCTCATACTAGTCCTACCAAGGGTGTGCACCTATGGAATTCCAGTAGTATCTGGTCAACAGAAAGTGCCATCAGGTTTTGATGTGAAGTACTGCATTAGATTTTCTGCGTGCAAGCTACATATTGTAAGCTACTACTTTCCATTCAAATACTCCAATTTCTTTCTGATTCAGTATTCGTCAAGGTGTGTAACTCCAGAGAGAAGCCTTCAGCACCGGAGCAAGGAAAACCACGCACCCATGGGATTCAACCTCTCACCAGGCCTTGCCCACAAACTGGCAGCTCCGCTGAGAAGAGCAGGGACTCACAGAGAACGGTGCCAAGAGGAATGGCCTGCCATGAGCTGGTAAAAACCGCTTCAGGGAGGCAGACACAGTGCGTTGCACAGCATGTGGCTCCGGTAGAGCAAGGGGGAAGCTGGTGGCATGGGGGTGCTTGCCTCATGGCCAGAGCCCGGTTTGGGAGTTCTATTCTGGCTGTCCCGGCCATAGCAACGTCGGCACCGGACAGAGCCAAGGAGAAGGGAGCCTGCAGCGCAGATCTTGGGGTGTAGTAGGTGCCTGAGCTGGTCTCTTGGGGAGACGGTGCACAATGGACAGGACTGGTGGAGCTCCTCCAGCAGCAGCTGAGCTGCGCAACACTTGGTAGGCTAGGAGATGACAGGGAAGCTGAGAGGGACCGACAAAAAGAGGAGGCAGAGGACAGTTAAAAGCAAGTGGCTTCCTCTAAAATCCATCGTCCCCACCCGGAACTGCATCATAGTTCTGCAAAGGGCTAACGAGGAAGAGCACACCTTGCCAAATGAACAACCAGCTGATGCACCAGTAAAGAGGATCACTGCTGGTGCCTCCAGGAGAAAGCAATGGGCCATAGTAGTCGGTGACTCTGGAGGGCAAAGAGGCAGCCAGCTGTTGGCCTGACTCAGTCTGGAGGCAGGTATGGTTGTGATTCAGAGAAAACTCCAGGAACAAACTCGCCAACAAAATTTCCAAGTTGACAAGCAGGTATTCTTTATTGTGGCGTCAGGAGACACGGGGGACAGCTCCTCCTAACATGTGTCTCTGAATTGCTAAAAAGGCCGTCCTTATATAGTCACTAAGCATACATATTCCTTATATACATACATGCATATGCATGAGGCCACTTATGTATTACACCATTCTTCTAGAAGGTTTCCCCACATGCATATAAAACTGTGGTGGTGGTCTTTGAGGATCGTTTACTTCTTCCAGTAATCTTCATCACTCCTGGCAGCCTTTGAAGCATGCGTAGTAGATGTTTATACCAGCCTAACTGGTTCGTTAACACTATAGACATAGCAATCATTCTGTCCTTCTACTTATCAGTTAGTTTAACTGCAGTCCATCCTGGACAGCTGCTATTCCCATATATTCCTTTTCCCTACATCCTGTATTTTATCTTGGTTTTCTTACACTTGTTTTGAACTAAGGTCATAAGGACCTAAAACTGCATCAACTACAATGGTTTACCTTATATAAGAATGCTAAGTATGTTCTGTAGTCACACCCCATTTTTTTTCTCTGTGAATCATGCCCCTCAGTAATTTTCCATTGCTACTGTTACAAAGCCATCAAACTTCACATTACTTAAAACATATTCTACTTTTTTACAAAAGTTTGTATTTCATTTTGTGCCTCCTTGTCTTAGTTGCCTACCAGGGGCTTGGATCAGGGATGCTGCTGAGAGGCTGACTGAGCTAGTAAGTCCTGCTGACTATTACTCACTTCTAGTGGTCCAAGTGGTTGCTAGCGATATAGGTAACAGTAGCCCAGAGAACATTAAGGAGGACAGAGCTCTGGGAGAGGTGGTTAGGGGCTCTGTAGCTCAGATCATTTTTTCATTAGTTCTCCAGGTCAAAGAGGAGGACCTTAAAAAGGCCAGATGGATTTGGCAGGTTAATAAATGGTTAGAACAGTGATGTCATACTCTGGGTTTTGGTTATTTAGAATATGGGGCTCAATTTGGGAGGCCAGGTCTACTGCAGGCTGGTGGAGCTAGTTGGACAAAGAAGGGGAAGAGCTGCTTTGGTAGGAGACTTGCCAGGCTGGTCAAAGCAGCTTTAAAATAGATGTGCTGGGGAATGGGGACATTGATCCCTACCAACAATCCCAGTCAGTTACCAACTGTAATAAATGCTTGGAATCATTCAGAGCTATATCAGCTACTCCAGCAAATGAGTCAGCTTCATTTGGACCTCAGCTTAGATGCCTCTGTACAAACACCCATAGCATGGGGAACAAACAAGAGGAGCTAGAGATGTGTGCATCGCTGGCGGTGTTCAAGGCCAGGTTGGACATAGCCTTGGGTGACATGGTTTAGTGGGAAGTGTCCCTGCCCATGGCAGGGGGGTTGGAACTAGATGATCTTGAGGTCCTTTCCAACCCTAACTATTCTATGATTCTATGATTATATGATTCTACAAGGACGTGATACCATTGGCATCACAGAAACATGGTGGGATGGTTCCTATGACTGGAGTGTTGGACTGGAAGGTTACAGGCTTTTCAGGAAAGAGGGGCCAGATGGATCAGGAGAGGACGTTGCTAATTATGTCAGTCATAGGCTGGAGAACATGGACCTCTGGGGACAGATAATAGGACAACAGAGAGCTTGTGGGTCAGGGACAAAGGGAGAACAGTGATGGGGGACACTACTGTGGGGATCTCTTATAGGCTGCCCAATCAGAAGGACTCAGGATAAAGCACTCTATAGGCAAGTAGGAGCAGCCTCACACTTGTAGGCCCTTGTCCTCATGGGGCATTTCAATCATCCTGGTCCCTGTTGAAGGGACGGTACAGCCCAGCACAAGCAATCCTGGATTTGGAGAAGGCTGAGTTTCTTAATGAATTCTTTGCTTCAGTCTTCACTGGCAAGTGAAATAACTATGCTACCCAAGTCTCGGAAGGCAGATACAGGAACTATGAGAATGAAGACCTTGGGCCCACTGGAGTAGACTATCAGGTTCTTTAAGAAGATCATCTTAAAAATCTAAATGTGCACAAGTTCATGGGACCTGATGAAATCCATCCACGGGTCCTGAAGCAGCTGGCAAATGAAGTTGCTAAGCCACTGTCCATACTTGAAAAATTATGGCAGTCAGGTGAAGTTCCCGACAACTGGAAAAAGGGAAATACAACCCCTGTTTTCAAGAAGGGGAAAATGGATAACCCAAGGATCTACAGAACAGTCAGTCTCACCTCTATGACTGGAAAAATCTTGGAGCAGGTTCTGGAAAGCACCCTAGGGCACATGAAAAGCAAGGAGGTAGTTGGTGAGAGTCAACAAGGCTTCACTAAGGGGAAATCATGTTTGACCAATTTGGTGGCCTTTTATGATGGGGCTACAGAACTAATGGGTAGGGGCAAAGCAGTTGACATCATCTACCTGAACTTGTGCAAAGCATTTGACACTGTCCCACACAACATCCTTGTCTTTAAATTGGAGAGACATCAATTTGAGAAGTGGATCAGTCAGTGGAAAAAGAATTGGCTGGATGGCCACAGAGATATGGTCAATGGCTCAGTGTCTAACTGGAGAGCAGTAATGAGTGGTGTGTCTCAGGGGTTAGTGTTTGAACCGGTCTTGTTCAACATCTTTGTTACCAACATGGACAGTGAGATTGGATGTGCCCTCAGGAAGCATGATGGTCACACCAGATTATGTGGTTCAGTTGATATGCTGGAGGGAAGGAATGCCATCCAGAGTGACAATGACACGTTTGAGAGCTGGGTCGACGCCAGCTTCATGAAGCTCAACAAAGCCAAGTGCAAGGTCCCCCTACACCTCAGTCGGGGCAATCCCAGGCACAGCTACAGGTTGGGCAGAGAACTGATTCAGAGCAGCCCTGCAGAGAAGGACTTAGGGGTGCTGGCCGATGAGAAACTTCATAGACTCATAAAATCATAGAATAATTAGGGTTGAAAGGACCTTAAGATCTTTTAGTTCCAACCCTCCTGCCAGGGGCAGGGGCACCTCCCACTAAACCATGCCACCCAAGGCTATGTCCAACCTGGCCTTGAACACCGCCAGCAATGGAGCATTCACAACTTCCCTGGGAAACTCATTCTAGTGCCTCACCACCCTCGCAGTAAAGAATTTTTTTCCTTATATACAGTTTAAGCTTCCCCTGTTTACATTTGAACCTGTTACCCCTTGTCCTATCACTACAGTCCCTCATGAAGAGACCCTCCCCAGCATCCCTATCAGCTCTCTTCAGACACTGGAAGGCTGCTATGAGGTCACCACACAGCCTTCTCTTCTCCAGGCTGAACAGCCCCAACTCTCTCATCCTATCTTCATAGAGGAGGTGCTACAGTCCCCTGATCATCCTCGTGGCCCTCCTCTGCACTTGTTCCAATAGCTCCATGTCCTTTATGTAGAGGACACCAGAACTGCACAAAATGCTCCAAGTGAGGTCTCACGAGAGCAGAGAGGCAAGATCACCTCCTTTGATCTGCTGGTCACACTCCTTTTGATGCAGCCTAGGATATGGTTGGCTTTCTGGGCAGTGAGTACACACTGAGGCTGGCTCATGTTCATTTTCTCATTGACCAGCACCCCCAAGTCCTTCTTCACAGGACTGCTCTGAATATCTTCTCTGTCCAACCTGTAGCCGTGCCAGGGATTGCCTCCATACAGTTCTAGGTCCTTGCACTTGGCATGGTTATACTTCATCAGGTTGGCATCAGCCCAGCTCACAAGCATGTCAAGGTCCCTCTGGATGGCATTCCTTCCCTCTGACGTATCAACTGAACCACACAGCTTGGTGTCATAGGCAAACTTGCTGAGGGTGCACTCAATCCCACTGTTCATCACTGACAAAGATGTTGAACGAGATTGGTCCCAACACCAATCCTGAGTGACGTCACTCGTTACTGGTCTCCAGCTGGACATTGAGTCATGAGCACAACTCCTTGCGTGTGGCCATCCAGGCAGTTCTTTATCCACCGAGTGGTCCACTTATCAACTTTATGTCTCTCTAACTTAGAGACAAGGATGTTGTGTGGGATAGTGTCGAATGCTTTCCACAAGTCCACGTAGATGACATCAACTACTCTACCCCTGTCCATCAGTTCCATAGACCCATCATAGAAGGCCACCAAATTGGTCAGGTAGGATTTCCCCCTAGTGAAGCCATGCTGGCTGTCACCAAGCACCTTGTTGTTTTTCATGTGCCTCAGCATGCCTTCCAGGACAATTCGCTCCAAGATTTTGCCAGGCACAGAGGTGAGACTGACTGGTCTGTAGTTCC
>JASSUY010015441.1:2286-14650 GCA_032466535.1 Forpus xanthops | reverse complement strand
AAGCCAAAAATCCAAAACACAGTGCCCACCAGCTACTGCTTAAAGAAAAATGACTGCTGCTGCTGAACCCATGACAGTGTACTAAGGAGAGAAAACCATAAAGGAAAAGAACCTCTTTAAGCTGAAAGAAAATATTAGTAGTAAATGAATGCTTGTAAAGAGACCATATGCTCATGATGAGAATTAAAGTTCAATTTCTGATCCTCAAACACCTACATGCTAGATCCATCTTTTGAGAATCTTAGAGGTAAACAAATAAATTTTGTAGAAATTGAGAATTTGAAAGATGCCATCAAATTCTGGTCACTGCAGTGGGGAGCTCTGGATTATAATTTTCCTCCATCCTTGCACTGTTCTTCATTATAAATGGTAGTAATGTGGGACGTGATGAGATTGCAGAATTGACTTTAAGACGTGTTGATTGATGCAGGCAGATTGGAAAGGTATTCTGTGTTCCTATCCTTTTGTTTAAAAGCACTCTTGCTTTCAATTCAAAGTTCAAAATTATTCATTTGATCCCAGCTGGACTGTCAGGAGTACAATGTCCTTCTGCTCAAGATGTTTTGGCAGTGTCATGGATAGCAAATGAATGACGGGAATATTTGTCAAGTTTCTTTATCTGTCCAGATTAGTAGAGCACACACTGTATTATCATTAGGTAGACAAATTCATATGCCAAAATGCCCACTCAGCAATAGTAATCTATAAAGAACAAAAATACTTCACAAAAGCTTACATGACATGCCAAACATTTCTCACCATCAGGGAGAGAATGCGCGTCCCCTATAAATGCTGAATTTATAACAAAAGGTATGAATACTGCACTGACTCTTGGTGGATTTTCATCTTCTAAAATGTTTGAATCCTCTTTCCAAAATTTCTGTGGCACATCTTTATAGTTTTTTCTCCACTTTGCTTCTTTTTGTTTCTGTTATTAACAGGAGATCACTGCTCTCTGTACTCTCTGGCACCCACCTGCAGTTCTCTTCTGGATGAGCTGCCTGCTGGAGGTTATACAATTCTGTACTATGGGAAGACTTCATTCACGCCACATTGTGCTTGCTGATTCTGACACTAAAAGGGGAAGCACATTCTGCCTGCACATGCCTAACACTTTGTTGGCCTTCATCAGAAGAGCCATGAATGCTCTGCATAAGGCAGAAGCCAAGCTTCCTTGTTATGCAGATAATCCACTGTTTAGTAGATGTCATTCCACTCAGGCTCTTCCCAAACAATCCAAGAAGCCATTGAATGTGTGGATTGTTTCCTGGGTGTGTTAACAAGCCCTTTGCTACAGGACTGCCTCTGGCAGGACTGCCACATGGGCATCTCATCTAAGGACTGAAGGGTCTGCTGCTCTGGCAAGACTGAACTGATGGAATCTCAGCACCTTCCTGTGAGATAATTGCAAGACACCATCATACAGCTATGAGGAAACCTACAACAGGGTTGTCCTGCCATGGCAGGGGACCAGAATTTTGCCATACAAAGAGGAGGAGGAGGAAAAAGACTGTCAGATTGACACAAGGTCAGTGATGTTTTCCTACTCTGGAGTGGGTGTGTTACTGCTGCACTGCACCAGAGCAGCAAAGCAGCTCTAGGACTCCTCCCTGGCCCAATTTTACCTTCCTTCTATCCCCATTCCGTTAGGGCATGTTGATGCTGTTATACCCCAGGGCTGACTGTGCCATGGTGATTGCATGGCAGTGAGGCTCTGGGCTTTCCCACACCTGTCTGGGATGACAGCAGAAGAGGCCACAGGAGGGCACAGTGTGGGGAGTCAGAATACCTCTGCAAAGGTTTCTTGTCTCCTTCACACTGCTGTGGGCACATGTCCCCACAGGGCGGCTTTCCCAAGCCACACCCCCACTCACTGTCTCCTTTTCCCAAAAGTTCTGGAACTGCTTAGTAATACTGCAATGGACGGAGGACAGGACACGTTTAAGCAAGGACCACATTGCTGTGTGAAATTTTCCATGGAAAAATTCAGGAACCTCCCTGAAATTTTGCTGACATAATGCCTGTTGCAATCTTTGATACTGAAAACGGAGAGAGCAGAGACACTGCTGCAGACATTTCTCAAGAGAAACCGTGATGTCCCCAATGTATGATGATCCTAGTCCTAATGAACTCTGATGCCACGTAGGAGACCTCTCTCCAGGTGATTATCATGGATACCAGAGAAAGGGGACATATGTACCACCTCACTTCTGCTGCAAAGAAGAAAACGAGTCCACCCCCCTCCACAGAAAACCAGCAGAAAGCCTTTCTTCACATCAGCCTAGGAAGGTTTACACCCCCCTGACATGAAGGAACTTGTTTTCCTACCAAAAAGAGAAGTGAGTATTTGGATGAATTTACTTGGCAATAAGTACAGTGAGGACTGGGAAGATGAAACAGGGTGGAATCCTGGAATTCGTGTTCAGGAACATTCACGGCTCTCTCAGGAAAAGGTCACACTCTGTATTCTGCAGAGATTTCTTTCCAGGAAGAGTCCAAGCTCTGCACAGCCGTCAGAGGACCAGCACAGAAGTAAAATATTAGAGGTCCATCAAGAGTGTGTGGGCATATGTGGGTGTACTTTCATTTATCCATGAGTGTAATTTCCCAAACATAGAAAGAAATACTTATTTTGGATGAATTTGTGATGCTTTGAATTGTACAAATCGTTGTGTTCTTGTTATAGGCACAGATCCTACATTCTGTGCAGCTGACAGAGCCAAATCCCAAGCTTGCTCTCCAGAGAGTTTGAACCTCGCCCTCAAATTTTAAGATGTCAGTGAAGAATGGGATCTATGTTGCTAAAACCTGACTGCAAGGAGTAATGATATTACCATCCATGTTTGGCCTGGGATCCGTAGGGATGTGTCATTGACAGAGTTTCTCAGGCCAAGATAGTGCAGATGTCCATATCATATTAGATGTCACTCAGTCCTTTCAAACCAGCAATACAAATCTGAAAAAGCTACTTGCACAGCTCAAGTGTGCTGGAATAGGATCAGCCCTCTGTCTCATTTTAGCTTGCTGTATGGCCAAAAAGCCCCAAGGTACTGGAGAGGATGTACACAGACCAAAAAGGTGCTTCAACTATGGGAAGAATCATTCTTTAGAAACCATTTATTGTTACATATAATTACTTTGCAAACCCTCAGCACCAATGCAGTGGCTGCTGTATGTTCTCGTTTGTTCAAGAAGCTGCCACACAAATCCATTAGAGGAGAACCAGGTGCAGTTCTCACCTGGTCCTGATCCCACACACAGCAAAGGCATCAGGACAGCGATGTGCCCAAGTTCAGAACACCTGGGGAATGGGGCTGTAATCAGGGAAAGCCTCAGCATATGTGTCTGTACCCATAATTCCCGAGCTTTGTCAGCCTCAGATACCAGTGAGGCTCTCAGCCACTGCCAGGGAGATGCTGTTCTGAGTTGGCCTGTGGGATGACCCAGATCATCTGCCGTGTCCTGACACGCCTGCCACAACAAGCCAACACACTGCAGTAAGGCAGAGAGGTATGGTGGCTTGAGTGTGTAGCAGCTGGACAGACAGTCACCCTGCAGCACATTGCCCTGGGTTGGGAGCTGAGCAGCAGTTTGGTGAGCAGCACCTTTATGGGATCTTTGAAACTCAAGGATATCTTTTCTCCTGTCAGGATAGGTTACAGATGCCTGGGGCATGGCAATTGCGTATTACAAATAATTTATTTCAGGCATAGGGTAGTCACCATAGTCTTCTCCCAGTTGTCTCAATAATCTTAGCCCTGTTCTTCCAGAAAGGAAGAGTTTAGTTGGTTTTTGTTCTCTCACCTTCCTCTCCCTCGCAAGCATCTCTTTGTTTTCTTGGGCATTGGCATCATCATTTGCAAATATGGGAGCTCACTCATAGCTTCAGTGTTGTTGAGTGGGGACATCAAACAGGAACCCAGCAGTGATCTCCAGAAGTGGACTCAAGCTTTACTCCCAGACAAGAGCCGGTTTATTTCCAGTGCTTGCTCGCACCTCAGCCTTTGCCCTGCAATAGTAAACCTTTGCTAAGCTGAACTCCTCCAGGCTTCTCCCTCAGGGGAGCTTCTCCATTTCCCTGTGGTCTCACCAATTCTCTTGGCATGCTGTAAGGCTTGAGTCAGTAATTTCTGAATGTGTATGGCTGGGGCAGTTAAGAATACTTCAAAGCAAGTGTCACCAGAGCTTTATACGGAGGCATCAGTGCCCCCCAACAGATTCCAAGGTACCACTGTGGTGCAGTCAATGTCACTGTGTCTGTTCAGGAAACCCATAGCACACATCATTTTCCCTAATGCTCCAACCTCTTATTTTCAGTCATTCTAGAACTAGATTTTTAATTTTTGTGCCACTAAATCACCTGCACAAGTCCTAACCATCCAGGATTGCACAGACTGCACTGCGCTCCTAAGAATTATCTGTGTGCAAATGCAGCATCCTGGTAAATATCACAGGAAAGGGGATAAGAATTTATCACTTGTCACAATTATTCTGACCAAAGGAGTCAGATAGGAAATAGTAGTAGATACAAATGCAAACTGTTGCCCGCTACTTGTTTGTTTATAGCCAGGTAATGTGCTCTAGGTCATTGACCATTTTTGTAGCAGTTCAGCAGACCCTGTCCAGTGCTTCTGCATCCCTCTTAAACTGCAAAGCCCGAAATGTAGCTGTGTATTCCCAGTGTGACTGCACCAGCCCCAAGTACAGGACAGAAAGTAACTTCCTTCACTCTGTTGGACGTGTTCATGATGCAGCCCACTATGGCATTTGCTTCATCACAGTGAGAAAGCAACACTGGCTTACATTCAAACTAACATCTTGCAAAGTGCACACGTCCTTTCCATCAGGGCTTCTGCTAAGACACTTTCCTGTCCATATGGCCTTCTTCTGCTCCAGGCGGAAAACCGCACTTCTCATTACTGTGCTTCAAGAAGTCTCTCTTTGCCTTACCCTCAGGTTTAGCAAGGTCCTGAACTGAACCTCTGTCACTTGGACGTTCATTCCACATAGATTAGTGTTATCTGCTAAAGGCACAAAAGGTGTCATCACTCAGGGTACTGATGGAGATTCTGAAATATAAGGGCCTCATTTTGGGCCATAGGGGCACTGTTCTAATTAACAGCTGCCAGATAGCTGCTATTTAGCTGCTGATTGCTACCCCATGAACGGTCCCAACAAATTTCAAATGTCACAGCAACCCATTCTTCCACCCCATACATCCTCAGACTCCAAATGAGACACCTGCAAGATAAACTAAGAAAATCGTTACACCTTTACACAGAGCCTAAAGTTGTTCAGCTTAGTATTTCACAAGGCTTATTGCTGCCACCACTGTCTCCTCATTCACACACTTATTTTAGCTAAAATTTCCAGTTCATGAGATAAATGGCACTAAGAAAAAAAACATGGGTGGGGTGTCCTAATGGATACAGATCAGCAGGCTTGAGATGCTTCCACTTTCCCAACTGACTTGGTCTGCCTTGCTAAAATGTGACTTCTTACTCATGGTCTCACAGAGAGTCACAGCATATTGGGGCCATGTCTCAAGGGGTGACAGAGAGTGAGGCAGCTGCCTGGTCTCCATCTTGAAGGATCTATTTTCAGCCCACCCAAATCCTCCCTCTTCCATGGGAATGTCAGCACTGCAGAACCTTGCCCACGCTGCACTGCTGTCCAGGACAGCCTGTATCCAGGGTCTGCTTTCATTTCGTCTCTTCTCTTTTGTCTCTGCTGTGCTTTACATCCAGCTGCAGTGGAGACCAGCCCTGCAGAGGTGGAAAAATAGTCAGACAGTTAAGAGGCAAGACCCATTTCCTCTCCCTTTTTTCCATTCAGGAATTGCTGCTTCTTCCAGCAGGTCTTTCCTTCCCTTGCGACAGCTATTTCTGTGGCTGTTTCAAACCTTTCTACAGGGGCACTACAGCTACACTAGTAAATTAAACATGTCCAGGAACTTAGGCCAGCTGGCATGGGACTGCTTATGCTTGTAGGAATAAACTATTTCTGTTTCAAGCACGGTGAGGCTGGATGCAGGCTGAATTGGGACTTGTCCCAGAAAACGCCAGCTGTCCAGTTATGTCTTTGAATCTTCTTAGGAGTTGTGTGGATGGCCCAGGTCAAAACCTTGACAAGGACTCTGCTAATACTTTATCAGCCTAAGTAATTGGCTTCCCATATTGGCAGATGTTTCTTTGGATAGTGCATCATACTAGCAAAGACTTAGAACAAGGTGGAACTTTCTCCAATGTAATTCACCAGCGTCTGTGAACTTAGAGCAGATAAATAAAATTGAGGACTTTGGGATATAGACGTTTTTGCAAGAAGCTTACAAGCCAACATGTCAGGAAATATAAATTAATCACTGCTGGGGGAAAGATCAACTTTGTGAAAGAAAATAAAGCCACCACAAAGGATGAGCAGCTCAGATCCCTTCAGGGTCTGCTCATGTGAGCTGCCAAATGACTGAACGCAAGTCTTCATTGAAACTTTTGCTTCTCACAACAGAAGAGCAATCCTGAATGGGCTGCCTACAAACTGTGATTTCACCAGGCCTTTTTGATTGCAGGAAATTAAAGAAGTACTTGTTATCTGCGTTGATAGTTTCAGTGACATGGAAGCACTGGATATCCATTTTTTTTCCCATAGTGTTCCTCTAGTGCTCATCTCCATCTTTGATCTCTATAAATGTAGTCCAAATTGCTTGTCCACTTTGCCTTAAAAGCCTCAGTCTAATGTTCAGTTTATTTTCCTCAGCCTGTGACCATGGAGCAGAGATGGGCAAAGAAAAAAATAAAAAAATCAGTGAAATATTTTACCTTTATGTTGAAAGCTGCAGAAAGCAGAAAAATCACTGGCATTCTGGTAAAGATTACCTAGAAATGTTTCAGGTTATAGTTTTCACATGTTTTAGTTGAAGTTTTCCACCTAAATTACTCTTCAATATTCTTTGTGTTTCCCTTGTCTTTGTGTGTTCTTGCAGTTCAAAACAGTAATGACAAATAGGGACTGTAGTGAGAGGACAAGGGGTAACAGGTTCAAACTTAAACGGGGGAAGTTTAGATTGGATGTGAGGAAGGAATTGTTTCCTGTAAGGGTGGTGAGGCACTGGAATGGGTTGCCCAGGGAAGTTGTGAATGCTCCATCACTGGCGGTGTTCAAGGCCGGGTTGGACATAACCTTGGGTGGCATGGTTTAGTGGGAGGTGTCCCTGCCCATAGCAGGGCGGTTGGAACTAGATGATCTTAAGGTCCTTTCCAACCCAAACCATTCTGTAATTCTGTGATTCTATGATTCAGTCCCGGTTCAGTAAGTTTTTCTTTTGGACACCAAGTGCTTTTACTAAGAACTGTAAAGAGCCAGCCAGTGTCTGTGAAGAGGCTGCTAATATACCAATCTACTCTTGGAAGACTTTTGTAGTACTATGTAATATTAATTACGGGTTGCAAGTTCTGGCAAACTTTTGATATGCATCCAAGTTATTCATGACACCATGTTGTTCTGGAATGATTTTACCAATGTACTTTCAAGGAAAACACATAAACTACATTTTTCATCTTAATTCCCTTTGTACTTCTTGGTTTTTTTTTAGTCAAAATGTCAAATCCTGGCAACATTTTTCAGTGATCTATAGCTCTTTCTTCCAATGAACAAAGTGTTTTACAGCTGATCAATAAATATCAAGTAAAGAATTATCCCTTTTTATATATTCTTATTCAGGTGAAGGTATGAGACAACTAACAAAATAAAGAATAAATATTTTAACATGTTTCTTTTTCTCAGATTGTTAATGTTTTTCAACACACATAGTACTGCCCCAGGTATACCTGAATGAATAAAAATTATCTGCTACTGAGTAGGATCAGAGTTAGGTCAAGGATAAAAACACTGGAGAATTTCAGTTCTATTAATGTATCCCTCTGTGACTGTCTCCATTACCTTGGATTCTCGATCTTGTAAAGCAGATACTGATGCACTACAAACTTTTGCCTTGATAGTTCAACATGGTGTTATTTCCCTCAGAAACTATGCTTGATCATAGAATGAGATGTGAGAGGGACAATGAGAAGGGTTCATTTATATGTCACCCTAGGAATGGGGCAAAGAGCAGAGGACATTAATATCAGAGAGGGGACATAAGAAGGAATTAATTTCTCCAGCCATCCTGTGCTGAGTTTCCATTAAATCCTGGCAGCAGTTGGAATCAGCTACTTCTTTTCTCAGCTGTTGCTGTAACCTGAAAAGAGCCTTGAAAGGCTCACTTCAAGGTCATACTGAGAAGATAGGTCACTGCTGCCCTAGACCATGCTGCTACTGGAAAAGGCAGCAGGACAGTTTCTTTTATGAGAACCTTTCATGTTTAGGTGAGCTCAGTTCATAGCCCTTTTCTTCAGCTTTCCTGGCAGAGCACAGATGATTATATTCTTCCCACTGCAGACTGAAAATTAACTGAATTTGACATTGTGCCTGAGTGTGCATAAACATCATCAAATTTAAATTGCTGTTACTCTCTCCAAATTAATTTCACTCAATGTGTAGAAATTGTGTGAGGCTCCATAAGCTAACCAAAATTTCCTCATCATTTTGTATTTTGAAATTTGTGCATTTTCTTTTGACAATATAAGACAACCACAGAGGGGAAACTGCTACAGTTTGAATTTGGTAATACAATTCAGTAAAAAGATAGTTCTGTAAAGCAAACTTTTAAGTAAAGATGAAGACAGGAAAAAAATCCAGCTAATTTAGAGTATTTGAAAAGACAGAAAAAACACTCAAACTCTTATTTATAACAATATAGGTAGTCACCTGAGTTTAGGACTGTGAAATACTTTGGAAAAGAGCATGTTGCTCATGCACAAAGAAGTTGTAAAGCAACGTGGCAGTTAAGACCTGAATGTCTGTATATGCTTACATACGGATATTGTAGGACTGTGGAAAAAAAAATTTAAAGATATATTGTCAGTATTTTTTCAGAATTTTTATAAATGTTGTTTCAGTTATCTGCCCGGATATTAATGATATACCACACTAAAATGTACAGAAAAAAATATTTTTTCCTTAAGTAGAATTGGGAATTGGGCATATCTTTCATGTACCTTTAATGCAATACCTTCGTAAAATATAGCTCTGGAATAATGCAGATGGTACAGTTGTATTGTCCTGGGAACACTGATCAAACCTACTTGAACTTCAACAGTTCTTTATAGCTAAAGAAAATGTCATCTGACTACTGAGAGGATATTAGGGAGCAAGGAAGGTATTATTCTTTCCCACAACCTCGATCACATGTGAGAAGCTACCCTGGGTTTGGAACCAATTCCACAGAAGGCTTCTGGTTTCTAAACTCTTTTGTGAACAGACCTGCATTGAAGTTTGCCATTCTGAAAGCACTGTTAAGTGAGTGTCAGCACCTAAAAACACCTCAACTCACTGGCTGCTTCCCTTCCAAGCTAGACCTTCCATCTGCTGATTGCATGCCCAGAGCTGCCTGCCCTGACTCCTGCCTGTACACAGCTGGATTCACAAACCAGACAAATCCCCAGGAAAATCCCAGAATAGCTTTACTGAGAAGGCAGACTTCGTCACTGGCCACTGGAAATTCAAAGATTTTCAGCCCCCAAAGTCGTACTCAGTTAAACTCTCCATATAGCTCCTGAAGATCCAAGAACATCCCAAGGGCATTTTGTCCCAGTCTTACAGTGCTGCATTAAGACACGCTTACTACATACTACTGGGAGCAGGACCTCAAGGAAAAGCAATACAGCTACTCAGGGAAGAACTTGGGGATACTAGAGAACAGGAGCCACTAATGTGTGCTTGCAGCCTACAAATCCAATTGGATCCTGTGCTGCTTCAAAAGAAGTGTGAGCAGCAGTTCAAGGGAGGTGAGTCTCTGTCTCTACTCTGCTGTTTTAAGACCCTACCTGCAGTATTTCCTTCAGCTCTGGGACATGGGCCTGATAGAGTCAATTCAGAGGAGGGCCACAAAAATGACCTGAGAACTGGAACATCTCTCCTACAAAGTAGGTTGAGGTGTTCAGCCTAGAGGTGAGAAAGGTTTGAGGAGACCTTTTTGTCACGTTGCAATACTTCCAGTGGGCTTATAACAAAGATGGAGAAAGACATTTTATCAATTCCTGTAATGACAGGACAAGAAGCAATAGTTTTAAACTGAAAGAGGGTATATTCTGAGTAGATATAATGAAGAAGTATTTTACGATGAGTGTGGTGAGACACTAGAACATGTTTCCCAGAGAAATTACAGATGCCCCACCATTGGAAGTGTTCAAAGTCAGATTGGATAGGGCTTTTAGCAATCCAATCTAGTGAAAGATACCCTTGCCCACAGCAGGTGTATGAGACTAGATGATGTCTGAAGGGCCCTTGCAATGCAAGTCATTTTATCATTCTACTTAATACTTAACCTGTTGCTGCCAGTGGAAGCTGTCTTTGCAGTTCAGATATTACAGAATCCCTGGGAATAGAAAACCAGAGCTCCCTCTCTAACCTGATGGGCGAAAATCCTCAGAACATGACTGTTCTGGGGGAGGTCTTAGACATTCCTGCTGCTCCCATGGGCTTCTTAACCTTATTCTCTGATCTGCCAAGGCCCTCCTGTCCCCTTCTTGCTAGGCACCACACAGCACCCCAGTGCCTCAGTTTGGAACAGGCTTGAGTTTCCAGGCTGAGGCCCAGGCACATAAAATGTGGGTGTTGCAATGTCAGAGCCCTTCTTGGAGCAAGCTCTTAATGTGCAGGGTAGCACCTGATGCTGGACCCTTGTATACTAGGCATCATTTTTCTAACTTTGTCCCTGTGTCCTTGACCTCTTTCAATAACCAAAATGGCAATGACCAGAAGAAGAGTGTGTTTAGATCTGACAGCATTTAAAGCAGATCAAATAACAGCGCCCTTTCCCTAAAACTAGATGAGTCATTCCCCAGGACTACTGTCAAATCCCCCTTTCTCAGCTTATCAGGGCTGTCCTTCACCTATACCTAGTGCTCTGATACAGGCAGCAACCTGTTGATAACTTGTTGCAGGAACTATATGAATATGTGAATGTGCAAGATAGTAGTTTCTGTGAGATTTGGATAGGGAAGGACTGAAGGGGTCTTAGCTTTCATCCTGGTTAGTGAATTTGAGAGTGGTAGCATGCATATGGGAGATAGGCTTCAGATGAGATTGTGGGGTTTTATGTTAGAGGAATAGGAAAGAAGCGCTGTGTATTTATGTATACAGTGACGACTGCTAGTCTCTTTACCTAGGTTGCTTTCTGGATGTGTGAGCTGAGCTGTGGGATGGTGGAAGGGCTCAGTAATTCTGCAGGAGCAGATATTTCAGTAGGAATGAAAAAAAAAAAAAAAACAAAAAAAAACTTGGCTTATTTAGAGACTACCAACTCCTTGGTGGAAAGGGGAATGAATATTCAAATGACATAGATTTTTACAGTCCTAAATCTCTACCTCAGCAATTTGCTTTATTTATGGTAAAGACTGACAGGTCAGACTTAGAAAAAAGGGCTTAAGAAAGAATTTATGTTCTTTCCTGAATTACCAATGTGGCTACTGTCTGATTAATTAAAATAGCATCAAGGAAAGAAAGGAGCATCTGTTGTTCAGTTGCACTGACCTAGATAGGCAGAAGAAATCACAGAATACCTTATGACATTCCTCTCAGCATGAATTCATGTACAGGCTTGTAATAACCCTTCTTGGACAATCTCCCATTCAAGTGTACTGATAAATATATGTGCATGAGTGTGCATATGTGAAGTGTGCTCTTCTTCATACATCACAATTGACCTTATCTCTCCTCTGAGACTCCAACCCCGTATTTCAGCTAGTCCTCAGCCTCCTATTGCTGTGCCCAAATCTTTGTCTCGGCCTTTGTCTCTTATCTCTTTGTCTCTCTGCATGTCTGTGACTCATGTGCACCAGCACTATAACACTGAATGATCCAGATTCCTCCTCTACTTTCAGAATTTTTACAACACAACTGCCAAATACTTTTAGTAATACTTATTTCCCTGTTAGTGGACTGCTTAATGTATTGCTTTCAGGCATTTCTTATAAGCCTCACACCATCACATAGTGTGATTAATGTTGTCATCCCCATTGTACAGCTGGGATAGCTGCAGCACAGACATACCAAGCAATCCACCCTGGGACCGACATTGAGTCGGTGGGAAAGCCAGCAATAGAATCCATAAGTCCAGTATCCAAGTTCCCTAAGTGCCTTGAAGAGTCCAGATTCCCTCCTTAACACCCTTGTCAAATTATTTATAGGACATGTATTCATATAGTCAGTAAGACAGCAAAAATTTCTAATTATATCTAGTCATGTCAAATGACAATTATGCCCTTAG
>JASSUY010015440.1:0-11761 GCA_032466535.1 Forpus xanthops | reverse complement strand
AACTCTATCATCCTATCTTCATAGGGGAGGTGCTCCAGTCCCCTGATCATCCTCATGGCCCTCCTCTGGACTTGTTCGAACAGTTTTGTGTCCTTTTTATGTTGAGGACACCAGAACTGCACACAGTACTCCAAGTGAGGTCTCACAAGAGCAGAATGGAGGGGCAGGATCACCTCCCTCGATCTGCTGGTCACACTCCTTTTCATGCAGCCCAGGATACGGTTGGCTTTCTGGGCAGCAAGAGCACACTGTCAGCTCATGTTCATTCTCTCATCAACCAACACCCCCAAGTCCTTCTCCTTAGTGCTGCTCTGAATCTCAAAGACTAAGGTACCTTCACTTTGGTGGGTTGAATAAGTACGGAGTAGTTTCTGTGTGTGGACAAGCTTTCAGTAGAGCACTGAAAGATTGTCTCTCTCTCTCTGGGAGTGGAAGTATGGAAGTAATAATTTCATCAGACCAGATGCAAATATGCATTAAGTATTGTATAACGATGGGAGCAATGAGAGAAAGTGATCCTCCATTGCTCTTCTGCTTTTTAAACATTCTCCCTTATATCTTGCAGCGTACAGAATCTCCTGGTGAAAGCAATTCACAGGCAACTAACTGACATGGAAAGATGTATCATGAAATATGTGAAGGGAACATCAATTGTGGTACCAGAACAATTTCATTTCATGTTACCAGGGAAAAATCACCTTGTAACAATCTCTTATCCTACAGGTATTTCAGATGATCAACTGGAGAGTTACAGAAAGGTAAAGCCATTCAATTCTCAGAGAACCTGGTTTCTTATTTTTAATGATGATTACTGTACCTGAAGGTCAAGCTTTTCACTTAGCTACTGTAGAATACACACTGACAGCCACTGCTGTTTTTTGATTTATTGTAACTGAAGCAGTATACCCAATGTGGAAGCTTGCTTTGTTATGGTATTTTATAAAATATACCAAATCTCAGTTTTGTAAGGGGTCAAAGAAACTTTAAAACCATATAGGATAGGTTTTATCTGAATTATACTTCTGGTACTGTGTTCTTTGAATTTCTTCACTTCCATAGTAGAATATCAGATTACTTCTAGTGTGTTATTACTTTCAGGCTTTACCAAATGTCCTGAAAGGATTAGTGTTGAAGACTTTTATTTGTTTTCAGAGGAGGCTTTTTTTTTGAGGATCACAGCCAATGAGGCTTAGCTAGCTTTTGTTTATTTTATGCCTTCTGGGTTGGCACATCTAGAAAAATGAATATGGGTGAGGTGGAAAACTGCTCTGATGTGGCAGTCCTTTCAGATTGAGATGTGTACCTAACAGGTGCCAGGTGTAGGTCGCAAAGTTGCACACACCAAGAGTGGGGAAAGAATCTTCTGTTGCCATAGAGGCATAGAAGCCATTGGGTTTTTTTTCATTTTCTTCTTCCTAGGTGTATAAAACCTAATCTGTTCCTTTTATTTGCAGTAGCCTAGGGCACTGGTGTCAATTAGGTCTTTCCTGCTCTCTTCCTATATCACTCTTATCCGGGATTGCTGTGGCTGTTGTAGTTGGGTTCAGCACTAGGTCATCTGCCCAAAACATGTTACATATGTTACAAACTTTATCCTAGATGATCTCATCATTCCTTTCACTTTTAAGCTCTGTGAAATAAGACAATGTATCAATTTAAATGTGGCCAATACCTTGTAAACAGTGCATAACAGATTTAAAATAGACTAAATCTGCTTAAACCTTAAGCTCAGTATCTTTACTTGGTCTCCCTACGTGGCATTTCTATGTCTTCAGTATTAGTTAAAGTTGTAATTCAGAGTGTGTGTATCTGTACTGCTAGTTAGATGAACTGTAATCCTTTTCTATTATGGTGTATTTTATCATGCTTTCTTAAGATGCTTGTCAATCATGGTATCTTCAGTGGGGCAGGCATTGTGTAACAGGACTGCATGAAATAGTGGGTCCTTTACACAGGAGGTAAGCCTGCTTGAGCTTCCTTTGAGAGGTCACATCTAGTAGTAAACATACATGATGGATAGTTAATTAAGCAGATTTTAATACACTATTTTGCTAAACTGTGTTGTTAAAATTGTCTTTGTTGTTACATTCAATATGATGTTTCTTTTAATCCAGAACTTTAATTCTGTTCTTTATTTGAACTTGCATGTAGGAATTGCATGGGTTATTCAACCTGCCTTGTGACAGACCCTATTTCAAGAGAGCAAATGCTTATCATTTTCCAGATGAACCATATAAAGATGGATATCTCAGAAATCCACATTTACATCTTAATTCACCTGGTGTGGAGTCTGGTATGGTAAGTTTAAATTGGAACACTTTTAAGAAAGCACTTTTGATTTTCCTTGAGATTTGTTATTATAAGAAGTAATTTAGTTACTTCACTTTCTCATCTATACAATATTGTCTGACTTGGCCTTTTAAGCAAAAGGGCTTCTCTGCACAAAATGGCATTGCTTTAGCCATGTTTGTCTCGAAGAAAACTGCCTTTTCTTGGAAAAAGATTTACACATTTTTCGTATGTGTTTTTAAAGTTTCTCAGAAGTAGGACAAGAAACTAAAACTGTGATTGGAAATGTTTAGGACACAAAGACAGGAGGAGTAATCATGTATGAATAACAATCCTTTGATACTCCCAAAGATTTGCAATCCCCAACTGAAGACTTTTACAGTTCAAGTGACAACTCGCGTGCCTTCTCTGAAATTGATGTAAGTGTGATCAGATTCATTTGTATTATCTCTTTCTGTGCAGGTCTATTTAGTACATGGTGTCTATAGTTACCACCACTACATGCAGGATCGGATTGATGACAGTGGTTGGGGCTGTGCCTATCGGTCTTTGCAGACAGTCTGTTCTTGGTTCAAGCACCAAGGTTACATTGATGCACCTATACCAACACACAAGGAGATTCAACAGGTACAGGGCATTTAAGTGGGTTAGTTATTTTATGCATATTCATCTAGAAAAGTTTGTATAGATTATTTTTAAAATTCATCAATTCATGCATTTTTGGATTTTCGTGGTATTTTTAATTTCTCAAATTGAGCTACAGGAGTTCTGAATTATTATTTATATAGTTTTATTACAGAAGATGTGTCTCCAAACGTTTATCAGTGTTGAGTAACATCTGTATAAATAAGAGTCATTAGAATAGTCTTCTAAATATTTCCTTGGACTAATGTTCTATTAGAAGCTGAGATTAGGAGCTCACTGTTTTCACCAAATGAAAGAAAACTACCCAGTGGGTCATACTAAAATCAGTTTTAAAACTGCCTTTTGTATTAAGTGACAGCTGGGTAGGTCTCCAGATACTATGTATTGATTTAGCACCTTCTTATGCAACTTTCCCTTTGAGAGTAGTGGAGTTTTCTTTGTTTTTTAAACTCTCCACTTCTTTTTCTATTGTGAATTTGAATGCATACCTGAATATGTTAATTTCTGTTAATAACACTGAAGAAAAGCTGTAGATTTGGGTAACTAATGCTGTATGCCTAGCACGAAATACTGCAGTTATCTTCAGTCTTATAAAAGTAGTTCTTTTTGTTGTATTTATCTACTGCATGTTTTTAGCAAAGGTTTATTTTAGTCCATAAAACAACTCTCATCATACTTTAACAGGGATGTGAGCTCTGAGTTAAAACTGCAAACTGCTTTTCCTGAATGTTTATCCATCCACACCTAAAAGCAACTGAAGTCCATGCGCTCCTGTAGTATTTTTAGACATCTGTAAGAAGGCAGTAGCCTTTCAGGAGGCTTTGCATCCTGAGCAGAAAAGTCCCCTAAAGTGTGTAACATACGAGCCCCAGTACGGAGAAGAGTTTGAAACAAACCTCAGCCTTCAGTGTATTTCAGTGGCTTCTTCCTCAGAGCACTGTTTTACGGATCCTTTTCTGAAGCGCATTGAATGGGAATCCAGGTGCTTCAGTCTGTGAAGTGCTCCTGCTGTACAAAGGAGGCACTCCTTTATTTGACAGCTCAATGCTCACCATCCCAGCTTGAGGTCTGCCTGTGGACCTGGGGGGATATTCTGTGCTTATAGGCATTCTGTCTTAGGTTCAAGTGAAGTTTCTGAAACAGAACAGCAGTGAATTTACTTCAAGATGCATTTGTCTACTTTTGATCAGCTAGGTTCAAAACGCATTCCCATAAAGAGTGGTAGAGTTGCCTACTATATGTTGTTGACATTTGTTTTTCTTCATCACGATGTTGTGAAGGCATTGGTTGATGCTGGAGACAAGCCTGCAGCATTTGTTGGGTCACGGCAATGGATTGGTTCCATTGAGGTACAACTTGTTTTGAATCAGCTTTTTGGAATAACATCAAAAATATTATTTGTCAGGTAAGAATCACAATCTGTTTAACAACTCAGTAATTATTAAAAAAAACTTGAGTGCTTTAAAATGCAAATTATCATAATACTATATGGGAAAATAGGGATAATCAAGGAGATAAATCTTTTAAGGGTTCTGTGTTCATCAACCCTGTATTCCTGACTTTGGTTGTGCTAAATGCTTAGAGGTGAAGGTGTTGCTAAATTTCTTGGGAGCATATGGTCCAGGTTGCAATTACTATAAATTTCTTATCGATAGGCAAACTGATGTGGAATTCAGCCTTCTTTTTTGCACCACAAGCAGGTTTTGAAGCAGGCTCACAGCCTGGCAGTCATAATGAACTAAGTGCCCACTGACAGTGAATTATGACCTTGTTCATAGAGCTAGCCCATCAGTTAAGGACTGAGGCAAATTGCTGAGCAGCCTGGAAATAGTGTGCTCTTTTCTGGGTTTGTGTGACAGATGAAACAAGGAGTTTGTTTCCATTCTGACAATCTGACGCTCTCATACGCAATAAAGAAACCTACAAATATGTTTGGGACAAAAAGAATAATATTCAGCATTTATCAGAAGTGAAGCTACTGGATTTTTATCATTTAGGCAGGACTAAGCAGAATAACAAATCCCTGAATGATTTGTGGTAAATACAGCCATGAAATAAAGGGTATATACTAACTTATATGGTATAAAACTCTCAGCATACAAAATACTACTCCTGAGCTATGTTTATTTGGAGTAAATTCTACTGTAGATATTCTGAAAGAGCATGTGATCATGGTGATTCTTACTGGTAAGAAAACAGTTCTTCAGTTTTTTTTAAAGCTTTATACAGCAAATTTTTATCTTTTTTGTTCCAGAGCTTATATTTGCAGCTGATCCACCTATTATTTCTAGCAGCTGTGACAGGCCCTGCCAGGGTGAAGGTTTTTATTCCTCTTATTCTTAATATAGAATAGATTCCTTTGTGAACTGGGTAGAATTGCTCCTAGTGCTGCTACAAGGGAGCACCGATGTTTTTCAGGACTAAGAAAATTAAGGAAAGCTAACATCACTACCATGCTGAGAAGAAGAAATGTCATGTATCTTATACAGCTGGTCACTGGCAGTGGGTAGCGTTTTTGTCTTGGGCTTATTTCCAGCTAGCACATCTGACTCTTCATGGAAATAAGACTTTGAGCTGCACCAAAAGCACTCGTATGGAATCTGTTATTTCCCATTTTGTATTCTGTCTACATTTAATGAATCTCCAGGAATTTGAGAAGCAGACATGCAGCTTTCTTGAGGTTTTCAAAAGTTTAACTGCTGTATGAAGAAATAGAAAGACAAGACATGAAGAATATCTGTATTAGTTTCCTTGCCTAGCTTCTGTCACCTGTTCTGGGAGTACTGTCTGTCTTTTAAGGGGAATATGAATATCTGTCAGATGTATACCTTCAGCTCTGAGTCCTGGGATATGTGCATGTGTTGAGTGTGTGCCTTTCTTTTCCATGTGTTCTTTTGTCTGTGGCTGGTTCCCATAGTTGAAAAGAAAAGCAGGGAGACTATAGCAAATCTAAGTCAGTGTAGCTTTGAACAGACTAGAAATGTTATTTGAGATTTGATTTCTCAAAGCCAGCTTGGGTGTGAGTGCTGCCATTGCCCTGTGCAGTTGGAGTGGAAAACTATCTTGGATCAGAATCCGTAAGCTGCATTAAAAAACTTTTTTTTTTTTTTTAGATTATCCCAGGATGTTTACACAGAAAAACTTTAAGCCATTTCTTATCAGTTACTTACATACAGTACCTTAGGTAGTAAATGTATGTAACATACTGAGCAAGTTAAGCCCAGTGAGAATGACAAATCTGTTGTTGTTCTTACTCAGCCAGGGTTCTGAACTGGCGTTGCAGGGAAGAGAGCTTGCTAACCATTTCAAGACTGAAGGAACTCCAGTTATGATTGGTAAGCGCTTGACTATCAAAAAATGGCAGTAGAAGGGTGTGTCCTCCCTAAACTGAATTTCATTTAAACTAGAACTCATTCTGTTTGCTGTACAAGAGTTAATCAGAACCCTAGGTGAATTAAAGGTTATACTTTTCCCAGGGAAGCCTGGAAGACAGTACAATTTATTCTAGCTGGTGTCTTTCCCCTCGATATTTCTCCCAAGCTCAGCGTTAAACCTGGTAACACAAGTCAATCTAAGAAGTGTTCTTAAAAACTGCTGTGGAAGTCAGAACTCAAGACCTGACTTGTGCTCTCTAGAGGAGCAGAAGCTCCCCAGAATTTCCATCACAGAAAAGTAGTGTTTGCCTGGCTTTGAAGGGCTTTAGCCAAATTCTTGTTAAACCAGTTTTAATAATCTGAAATATTGGCAACATAAGAAATGCCATTCATTAAGAATACTGTAACTTTAACTGAACTATTTCCAAGACAGCCATGGTTTAGAAAATTAAGAATATTGAAATAGCACTTTCAGTTTTCCTAATGTGTCCTGGGCACTCCACAAAGATGGTGTCAGATGGAGACCTCTCAAATTAAACATGCCAGAAGTCCAAAGTTTTGTATGAAATCTTCCCTAGTTGTAGTAAAGACATGTTGGTTAATAATGTGAAGAATCTTACGTAGGACAGCTTCACAATCATTTTGATAATCAAACTAATCTGTTAATTAATAGAAAGTGTTGACATACTTCTTCCTTAGGCTTACACATATAGCCGGTGGCAGTGAAAAGCTTCTACCAGTTTGTGTTCTTACTGTTCTAGGTGGAGGTGTTTTGGCTCACACAATATTAGGAGTGGCTTGGAATGAGATTACAGGGCACATCAAGTATTTGATTCTAGACCCACATTACACTGGAGGAGAAGATCTGCATGTCATTTTGGAAAAGGTGAGGTTTGATGCACGTGTATGTAAACACACATTTTGGCATTAAAGGAATAATGTAAAGCCAAATACAAATTTGCCATTCTATGGCTTCTCCATTCCTTATGATGTCCAGTTAACCTGCACATATGCTACTTACTGTTAGTTTCTGAAATTTAGTGTCTTCAGGAAGATATCCAGTGTCAGCAACTCCGTAAAGGTTTTATAGTACAAAGAGATGTTTTCTCTCATTGAAACCATCTCCTCTTTTACGTAGTAGTACATACAATAAATGTGTTTGGCATTTTGAATGGAACAGAAGAATTTGTTCAGCCTGCAAAATGCTGTTACTGAAGCAGAGAAGATAACTATTTTTTTTAAGTGCCAGCACGAGGCACTCTCAGGTCAGGCCTTGAACTAATTCTAAAGAGCAGGCACTGAGCTGTTTCAAAAATACAGGAAAACTGAAGAACTAAAAGGTATGCAACATTATTTCCACATTTAAAGAGACTTAAAAGGATGACAACACATTACGTAACAGTAAAGAGTCAGAAACAAACTGTGAATGTGCCTAAGTCATCCTATATGTGTTAAGTAAGCAATTTCTTTTCTGTTCTTCATATTAAGTTGCAAATAGCAACTTTGATTTCTTGTCTTGATTTGATATCCTTGGGTTTGGCCCAACTAGAAAAGCTGTTGAAGAGAGATTTTCCTGTAATGATCTAAGCTTCAAATGAACACAGGAAGAAACAATTTCCAAACAACACATAGAACTAGCTATGGGGTGTTCCAGAATGCTTCAATGAGATAAAATACCTGCAGAACCCCTTTTCAGAACTGGCAGGGGTGTTTCTCAGGTGGACTCTTAAGTCTGTAGCTCTTTTCTTCAAGAACAGCTCATATAATTATGTGTTACTCAGTAAACATCAGAGCTTTGTTGGGACTGTTTTTCTGACAGATCAGGATCAACAGCACACCTTCTGATGCTTAGAGCTCTGTTTGGTTCTGAAATATCAACTGTTACCAAAGGCAGCAAGGATTAAAGACAAGAGGAATGGAAACTGTGGGAATGATGAGTTTCAGAATGACCCTAGTCTCTCTGTAGCAGCAGAAGGCAGAGAGGAAAAGGAAGATGCTTTTTTGAGGAAATGAGCTGTGGTGGGGAAGGAGGAAGGGGGAGAGAGACTCTGAAGTCTTTTCTCTTAAAGTGTTCCCAGGCATGTAGAGAACTTTCTGGAAATGGCGTGTCATTGCATTCTATAGATAAGAATTCATACTGCTTAAATTAAAATTAGTAAAAAATAATAGATCTGCTAGTAGAAGGTAAGAAGAATGGGATCGTGGTAGATTTAAAACCTGTTGTTTTTTCTTGGACAGGGCTGGTGTGGATGGAAGGGCCCTGAATTTTGGAACAAAGATGCCTATTACAATCTCTGCCTACCTCAACGACCCAAAACTATTTAAAATCCACTCTTCTGCTGGAACGTGCTAGAACAGAATGCTGGCTGATCTAGACAATGACTGTTAATACTCAAAATCATGCTTTCAGTCAGCCAGAACCCAGGTGAAACAGAAATGTTGCTCAAGTAATTTAAATTAAGAATTTTATTTTTTAATGAAACCTTTAGAAATAAAGAGTTATCTTCTGTGAACTGTATTTCTTACAAATACATTTATAAGGTAACTAATAACATTCTTTTGGCTAGGACAACTTTATGTTCATAAAGCATTTTTTGTTATTCAAAGATCTTTACAGATTAAATGCCTGATCCTTTTATGTTATGGAATTCTTTCTTGCCAAAAAAAGACTAACTGTCTTCTGCCTGTCAAGTTCCGTAGCACCAGTTGCCTTGTGCATGATGAATATAGTCCAGGGCATGATTTGCTGCTGGTACTGTTGGTAACATTTGAGGAGTGGGAGAAAAATGGCTTTATGTAATGAATTTTATTAACTTTGTTCTCACATTTACACAGGAAAAAAGTGAGGGAATTGTTAGATACTCCATTTATTTATAGCTGTATGAATAACAACTATTTTAGGGGAGAAAACCCAACCAAACAACAAAAAGCCAACAACACAACAGTCTTCTGTAAGAAGTAAAAACAAACGAGCTTTCATCCTTCTTGGAAGGAGACAGTGTACCAGCACGTACATACACATCTGGCTGCTCAATGTATATAGCCCAGTCATGCTTCTTCAGACATCAGATTCCCCTTGATTTCATTTTGGGATGATGAGATGTTTCTTTGTCACCTAGGAGACCAGATCTGTCATACAAACAAACAAGAGTAATTCTGTAGCTGCTTTATCAGTACATCTGTAGAATTACCTGGGATTCCACCCTATGCACCCCACATATGGCATTCCCCATGCACTGTCTGATTTTGGTTAAGACCATAACTTTAAATACTTAATGCAAGTGATCCTTATGAGCAGGCTTCTAAATCCAAATGCTGTGTACCCAAAACCAAATTTATTTAGTTAAATTGTAAAGAGTATTCAAAACCTATTCTGAATTGTAATAAACCAATAGTGTTACACACCACCTGATCTTCTCCTCTTCCTGCTTATGGGGCTGGTGGTTTCACCCTCTTGTTTCTGTGCAGCTGGATTCTCTCTCAGCAAGCCATGGTTGTCCCTTGGTGAGTAGCCAGACTGTCCTCTCAGTTTCATTGTCTGAGTGTGCTGAGTTGTCCTGAGGAACCTGGCACATTCCAGAAAGCCGTAAGCCAACGCCAGGTCTGCTGCTGTTTGTCCGCTGTTGTTGCACAAGCTGAAACAGAGTTAACAATAGCTATTCCATTAAAATGCAATATATATAATGAGCAAGCACTCTTCAATTTGATTAAGTGGTAACTTCAGATGGAGGTATAAAGATAAGTCCAGAGAACTGATACCAGGAAGGCTTTTCAAGGGTACATGGGGCTTGACTCATATGGAGGGTTGGTATTAAATGCACCGAGGAATAGCTGTTTTAAAATAAATGTGTCATTAGATAAATGACTGGCTCAGCATATCAGAAAGGCAAGAGGAGGGTGAGTGCAGAATGGAAAACTTACAAGAACTTACAATCAGGAATATTCTCTTGGCAGTTTCTGTAGAGGTTTTTAACATGGAACTGAACAACAGCACATGGTCTGTGCTACTTCTGTGTTTATGGCAGTTTTTTGTACTGGTCTTAATGACGACACTCAAGCTGTATTTATAGTCTTGGCATGAATGCTCCGAACAGGGGAAACTATTTGTAAAATACATGTATCCTCTGACACTTTGTGAAATAACTAAATGTAGCCCAACTTACTCAATTTTGGCATCACCGGCAACAAGCAGAGCAAGACATTCCAAACTCCCAACTCTTGCTGCTTTATGAATCGGGGCTTCTCCAAGGCAATCCTAAAATCACAGTTTATATGTAGCAGTCAGTTTGAAGGAAGGGGAATAAAATGAGGCTAACTTGTTCTCCATCATGGCTGTTTATGGAGTGTCTGTTTTGAGTTGAGAAAGATAAAGGACAATAGCTGGTAAAGTGTACTTGGTAAGTGCCATTAAGTGCTTTGTGTATTCATCACAGCAAAGCAGAAAACCTGTGCCATACAATACTAATTGTTTAACCTTTACCTTCTAACAGATGATGTACACATGTGCTGATGACATCTTTCAGCACCATTCAGGGATTGCTGTGACCAACAGCTTGCTGCTACCAGCTCAGAGGTATAAGAAAATTAAATTGTAGCCAGAAGAATCCTCACATTTACTGGAAGTAGGGATTAGATTTTGGAGGGAAAATGAATGCTCATTTGTGCAAAAAAAGGTCAGTCCTTTTGACAACTGCTTGCAGGATTGTAAGTGAAAATCACATTATAAGTAGTAAATGAAATCACTAATGCAATACAGACAGGATTTCTGGTTCATTCAAAAACAAAGGTATCCTAAAGTAAGCAACCCCAGATACCTCATGAAATGCAAGTGTGAATATAAAATCTTAGATAAAAAAACAAATAATATAAACCGAATTTACTGACATGACAGGTTAGAAATGGGAGAAAAACTTGTGTATTTTACCTGTTGGTTCAAATTCGCTCCCGTCTGCAGTTGCCAAAGTAGGAAGAAAGCTTCCCCACCGCAGGCAGCCAAGTGAGCTGGAGACTGACCAAAGGCATCTGCAGGTGCATTCACAGCAGCTCCTGCCTCCAGCAGATCGCTCAGCCCGTCGGACTGAAATAAAAGGAAGTAAAAGCCAAGATGTTGCCAAAGAAAGCTGCTCCGTAGCAGAAGCACCCCCTCGCAGATCACCAGCCCGTTACGTTCCTTGAGATTGCCCTTCAAGGAGTCTCCTAACCAGCAGTACTGCCGGACGCGGGCAGTGTGCCAGCGCACCAGCACCGCATCGCCGGCCGGCAGCGCTCACCTCCGCTCCGCAGCCCAGCACCGACATCACCGCCCGCTCCTCGCTCACACCGCGGAGAAACCGCGCTAAGCCGGCCCTGAGGGGAGAGCCGGCCCTGAGGGGGGACCCGGCCCTGAGGGGGCACCCGGCCCTGAGGGGGGACCCGGCCCTGAGGGGAGACCCGGCCCTGAGGGGAGCCGGCCC
>JASSUY010015439.1:0-21673 GCA_032466535.1 Forpus xanthops | reverse complement strand
CTTCCCATTTCCCCGGGACTGGGGAAGAAAGAGGGGGGAGTGAGCAGAACTGTTTGAGGGGCCTCAAACCACAACACCACCAAAGCCAACAGGACCATTCCTAACAGAAAACCAAAGATGGGGAGCAGGAGAGAGCACCAGGCTGTGTGGACCCTCATCCAGGCAGCCCTGATGGTCCCCTCCCAGCCTCAACATGCAGAAGGTTGTGACAAGTGACAACAGCAGGGCTTCCTCTGGCATCACAGCAGCAGCTGCTGGTGGTTAGCAGGACCCCAAATGCAGTTTTCCAATGCAGACCCAAGAAATAAGCATGACAGGACCTGCCCCATCATGTTTCTTCAAGGAACTGTAATTGGTCCCCTGCAGCCATGATTCAGAAGCAACTCACAGGAAAAGCAGTAAAACACCTTTCCCCAACCATTTCCCTCTGTCAAAGCACAGCACAATCTGTGAGAAACTTGCATTCACCCTGCCACTGGGCTTGTCCCAGGCAGCAACAGCCTTCAGAGCCAGACCTTGAACCTTTCAATAAAATCAGTGATGCAATAAACTAAGCAAAGCTCAATGCAGTCTGCATTTATCTCTTTATTTGCCACCAGCACCATCCAAAAAGAAATAACTGAAATATCTTGCATATTTCTCTAATGACTCTCGCTACTCTGCTAGCACCCAAACGGAGGGACTAAGACAAAGGAGCAGCAAATGCATTCCAACAGTTTATTAACTGGGTGCTCAGGTTTCCCAAAAGCCACTCTCCAAGCACGAAGCCAGCAGAAGGATTGCAGCAGAGGAATCCCTGCTGTAGGTTTGGTCTGAAAGGCAAATAGGCTGCTGCATGAGCATCTTGCATCGGCAAGGAAAGCTATCCTGGTATCCTCGCTGAAGGATGCTTTACCCTTTCAGTAACTCAAGCGCTGCTCCACAGCTCCACCCTACATCAATGCACTGGCCAACCTCAACAGAAGTTAGCCCAAATCTCTGATTTCCAAATAGTGGTTATTCATCACACTCCCAGGCTGCTCAGCCCACACACCTCCCTTCAACCACCCACTTCCACAGTGACTGAGCTATTTCTGCTGCAGACACCAAACTGAGTTATCAACCCATCACTTACAGATAACACTATCGAACAACCTTTGTGATTACACTGCACTGATCCAGCATGAAAAAAAAAAGGACAGTCCCCCCAAGAACACTCCTCAGGTAATGGCAGAGAGGAAAAGGCGAGAGGCTGAAAGGAAGGGTGTATTTAAAAGAGGGTTTCTGTGCATGCTCACGCACCTTTTCTCCAGTTCACCACCAGCTATTACAGGCCTCACCTTACACTTTCTCCCCAAGTCATTTTCCACAATCAAGTCTTCCTTATTACAGCACTGAAGCTGCCCAGAACAGGGGATGCCCCAACCCTTTCACTTGCTTGGATCAAAGGCAAGACTCCCCCATTACTGAGAGCTGGTAAGAGCCAGACATGCCCATCATCCTGTGTCCACCACCCTTCTGCAGGACACTCATGCCTTGGGATGCCACCTTGCAGAGCAAAAGGTGCAAACAGCCCACTATGAAGAGATACAGTATTGTGCATGATTCTTTTAGGTTCTCATCATGGATGGCACTGCTCTATTTCCAGTTTACAACTAGGTTATAACGATCTCTCTGCTGCTCAACCACAAAAACCCAAAGAGGTTCTAGCACAAAAGCACTAAGCAATCCAAGTAATCCATCATCCTCATCATGAAGGACTTCCATGCACATAGAATAGCTCAGTTGGAAGGGATCTACAACCGTCGTATAATCCAATTGCCTGACAACTTCAGGACTGAAGGACAACTTCAACCAGGATAAACCTCAACAGGTACCTCAAAGAAGCAGTCCCTTCCTCTGAAGCAGAGCTCATAGAATAATCAAGGGCTCACTTCTGCACATGATGTTTGGGCTAGCAACTAGGGGCAAAGTTTTCAGCACTCCCTTGAGAATTTGTGGCCACTTGGAAGCAAGAAACACTTCTATGTGGGCCAGACAAACACAATCACTCCAGGACAGCCCTAACAGTGCAAGAGAACTCAAAGCAGTGTAGAGGCCACCAACACCCTTCAGCAGTGTTGGATTTAAGACATTCCTACTTCCCTCGCGAAGACTTCTTATCTCACCAGTTATGCTCCCAAAGCAACTGTACTTTTCCTCCGAACCAACTAGCTATCAATCAGGGATTTAGCACACAAACTCCAGGCCATAGCAGGTTTGCAGAGTACCTCTAATCCACCCACCCAGCGCTATTTTTACATTTAATCATGACCTGAACACTCAACCTACTCTCCCACCCCTCCAAGGACCTGGCCCACACACATGCTATTTACACTGCAACCCAAACGGCAGCTCAGCCAGCTCCTTCCAGGATCCAGCCTTCACTGCTGGGCACAGCATACAGCACGCGTTGCCAAACGGACTTTGTCCTGTGCAGTTCCATGGTGCTGAGCCAAACGCTGGCTCAGCTCCACCCTGAGTTTCATTGCTGTTGTGACTCGTCCTCCCTGGGCTGCCCCAGATCATCTTGCAGAGTGAAGAGGGTAAAATCAGGGGAGCTTTCAAGGAAGTGACAATGAGTTCTGCATAAAATGGTGGCCAACTTGGGTTTAACACAGGGGAAATGAACAGGCTCCAGCTCAGGACTTCAAAGTCCCTTGGTCCCCACTAACATTTATATTAGATCTTCTTGGGTAGGAAAAAGTGCTGGGAGAAAGCCTTTGGGAGCTGAACCCCCCCCTCTTTTAGAAGGTACAGGTACACCTTTCACCCTTGACTTCTAAAACCCTCAGAAAGCCTGGGACAACCACCCTGGTTTGCTCTCACATACATCCCAAGTGCTCTGAGAACAGAAGCTGGCACCCAAGAGCAGAAACAGCGACGACTTGCAACAACACATCCTCACCCCAAGTCACACAGATGGAAAAGTAGTGTGAAGAGCTGCGAGCAGCCACCATAGGACTCAGCCATGAACTCACACCCCCATTTCCCTGAACCCTTCCATAGCAACCACTGCAGCACCAGGTGAGCTGGCTTTAGGTCAAACTCTTCCACAGATCCCCACCACAGGCCATGCTAATGCTGCATCTTCCATCATCCCTGGCTTAGCATGACTGCAAACCCCATGGCTCCAGGGAAAGCTCCTGGAGCAACAGCCCCAGTGCTGAAACAAAATGGGGAGACACACAGCCCCAGCCTGCAGCCCCAAAACTCTGCTAACTCCACTACAGTGTTCTCCCCTTCCTCTCCATTACTGTGCAATTGGGTTTCTGCAGGCAATAGCTCCCCAGTGGCTTTGAAGAGGAAGGCATCGACTTAAAAGATCTTTGCTTTCAATTTATTTTGTCATTACAGATGAACTGAGACAGACTGATCTGAGTTGGATACCAGTGGCATTTTAGTGACTAATGGGAAGATTACTTGGCCAGACCAGATGAGCACTGCAGGGACAGACGGAAACCAAAAATGCCCACGTACCCATACTCACGCATGCCCATCCGCACCTACACAGACAGAAACCATTCATCTCATCCGTCTGATGCTCACCGCAGCATTTACCACATCACACAAAGGCTGCATGGGGTATGGGCAAGCTCATGGAGACAGCATGTTTCAGGCACAACTGAGACAACATTCACCACCTCTGCATCTCACATAGCACTCTGCAAAGGCAGAAAAGGTGCCAGGAAGAAATACAGTCCTGACTTAGGATGCATAGGGAACTGCTCACCACATGGACCAAAAACACATGGTCACCCGTTTTTCCTTGTGGAGCTTAAATAGGAAAATAAGTATAGTCTGAGGACTGAGGGTGACCCCTCCAGGTTCAGGATGAGTGGGGCCATTTATAGCCTTTCTAAAAAGAGTCTGAGGAAATAAAAAAAACCAGTAAGTTGAATTCCGTATTCTTCTTTTTATGGCTCTGTATTGCCTTTTCCATCTCCCTGGTGCACAGCTGACATTCTGCACACTGCACTTGTCTGCACGATGTGCAGAGAAGGGAGTGGAAGTGACTGAGCCGGGCTGCCTCCTGCTACTGCCAAGCATCAGCCCCATCACTCGCAGCTCCCTGCCGTGGGAGCCAGGCTCCCAAGGGCATAGCCCCCTCCCAGGAAAGGCTGGTATGTGGGATGTATGTGCCCCTCCTGTGCTGGATGCCAGCATCTACCAGAGTCCAGAGGTTAGCAGAGAGAAAAAGCACGCTTCTTTAGAGCGGATAAAGTGTACAGGCTGATCTGTGGCTGAACCCTCTTTCTCTTTTTCTTTCAGATGATCTTCTCAATTAGGAGAGCCAAGGCAAGCTCAGAGCAATTGCTCCCTCCTGATTCTCAGCTCTGAGGTTTGCTACTTCCACATGCAGACAAACATGTATACTCCAAAGCCAACCTGCATTCACAGAGCAGTCTAATAAAAGATATCCCTCCTAACAGCAAACCCTGACTCACTTCCCTCTCGCCTCGACCAGCAGGTCCCCAACGTCAGGGCCAGATCAACCAGAACAGAAAATCCTGCCAGCTTTCACTGTGGTTCCCAAATCCATCTGGGAGAGCAGGGCTGGAAGCACATCACCTTCCACGCTGCGGCAGCACGCTCTGTCCCAGCACTCTGCCACGGAGCAAGACACACTGCGATCCTCACCAGCATCTTCCCGATGGGAAACTTCAGGAAACATATCAAGTCCAAGCTGCATACGCACACAACGAAGCATCATCAAGCAAGGTCTTGGAAGGGATGGAGAGAGGATCACACTCCTCCAGCTGCCACAACTGCTGGTTCTTCGTGGTGCAGTCTCCCCATCCTGGATAAAAACCCAGACTACATCTCTCTGCATGAGCACACTTCCCTCACATACTCCAACAGCCTCCAAAACAAGAAACATTACCCATCTGCACACACTCTCAGGGAAGAGCTGTGGGGTTTTGACAGAGATTTAAGACCCATGGAAAAAAAACTGCAGCACCAAAACTCACTTAAGGAAAGTATAAAAGACCCTTTAAACCCACATCCCACCAGGCTGGCAGCCCAATCCAGCCTCACGTCCTGCCTCCAACAGAGGAGCTTTTAGAAGCTGCAAAGCCTTCTCAGGGAAAAGACTGCACCCAGCCACGGAGATGTGTTTCAAAACTGCAAGAGCCTCGGGAAACATTGAGCTCCTGTTTATAACTAATGTCAAATTACAGGTTCTGGAAACAGGACTATTTGGCAGAGGTATCACAAGACACAGTCACAAACAAGCCCCCAAATGCAGCCAATCTCCTGCACACCTGAAGAACAGCTCCCAAGAGCTGCATTCCAGGCACAAATCCTGCACGGAGCTACATCAAACTGCACATGCTGGAGTGGAAATAAATTCACGTGGTGCCACTGAATTTCCCCAAACTGCTCACACCAAAACAGCAAAAGAGCTTGACTCTGGATATACCCAGGATCACTTAAATGCTGCACAAATCCCAAACCTCCAAATCCCGAAAGAGCCCAATGTTCCCAGTTCACACACAGGCAATGCATGCAGACCCTGCAAGGAGCCAGGAGCGGGTCTAACTTCCAGTAACCACGGAATTACAAGACAGGAATTGAAGAGGAGGATGAAAGCAGCAGCCGAGGGTGAAACCGCTCTCCCGGCTGTGTCGGGCCAGCAAGAGCCGCGCTTGGCCGCCGTCGAGCCCTGGCGAGCAGCCGCCGCACACCCACTGGTGCTGGCACACGGCTCCCACCTCCGCTATGCTCCTCTCTTCCCGCCGGGCGCGGAGGGCTGAGGTTTGATGCGGGTAGAATGAATCCTGCCGGAGCATCAGCCTGACTCACGGCACAGCTCCCCACGACAGTCCCTCGCTGCATCCAGGTGGAAATCCAGCTCCCCAGCTCTGCCAGCCGGCACGGCCACTCATGCCATGCGGGTACCGGCTTCCATCGCCGGCCACAGAGCCTATTTCCCCGTCACTCATCCCATCCTCACCACTCGAGGCAAGCTGTGCAAGGGGGACTTTCCTCAGGATGAGGAGAGAGCGAAGGCTGGACTTTCCCACAGCTCCCTGGCATAGGCATGCTGCTTCCCACTGAGGCAGGACCTAAGTGACCGCAGCCAGCCATACACCGACGCGCTCAACAGTCCGATGCACCTCGAAACCGGGATCTACCGTCAGGGACTGTCCTGTCAGTCAGCGGCAGCCGGGACAGGCTTCCAGGTACGCTCATAGCACCAGGCAGTAAATACTGTGGAAAACAGCCACCCGAGGGCTACCAGGAGGCGAGGTCTGTGTCGGGAAAGGTCAGGGCCCCACGGGGAGGCCGGTGCTGCCCGAGCTCCGCACCCCAAACACGCCATCCCCCGCCACGACAAGCCCCTACTTATCCCCCCTCTACGGCTTCCCAAGCCTAGCTGAGCCACCTGCCCGCAGGGACGAGTCCCGCTTGCAAGACTTGGAAGGAAGAAAAGGCGACCGAAACCGGGACCGGGCTGCAAAACTAGGGGTCACCGCTGTGAAAAACACAGTTAAAACCAAACCGAAACAGCGAAACGAACCCGCAACGGGTGTAGGGACCGACAGACGGCGGAGCGCCCCGTTCCCCGCCCGCCATGAGGAACGGAGGGACTTACCGGACCGGGGACGCGGCTACCCGCGGAGGGGCATGTCCGGCGGCTCGGAGCAACCCAGTCACCGTGGCTCGGCTCCGCTCTGGTCCGGTCCGCTCGGCTTCGGTCTGGCTCCGCTCGGCTCAACTCAGCGTGGCAACAGCAGCGCGATGCGGGGCGGTGCACAAAAGCGGGAGGAAGCGGTGACGCGCGGGGCCGTGGCTGCCAATAGGGCGATGAGGAGGGACTGGGCTGGCTCCGCCCGCACCGAGAGAAGGAGAGGGCCGAGCATGGGTACCGCGCCACTGGGGGGAGCCACTGCGGATGGGGGGGGGGTCTCTGGAACGGGGGTGATGGGACCCAGATGTCCCATGTGGGGATAACTTGGTGATGGGAGATGGGGCTTCAGGGATTGAAAGCCTTGGAGAAGCTGGAGAAACCGCAGCAGAGCCTTCTGCAGTGTCCGCACAGCCAGGACGTGAAGGTGGGGCGAAGGGATTGTGTGATGATGACTTCGGTTGGGTTTGCAGGTTCTGGGGAGAACTGAAGCAGAAGTGAGATAGATTAATGCCAAAGGGAGGGGGAGGCTCTGGGCTGTCAGATGCTGCTTGTCAGAGGACCTCAGGGCTCCATGGGAAGATCTCTGTGGGAGGCAGAGCAGCCTCTGGGCTGCCCAATTTATACCCACCTGTCATAGAATCACAGAATGGTTTGGGTTAAAAGGGGCCTTACAGATTATCTGGTTCCAACCCACTGCCACTTGACCAGGTTGCTCCAAGCCTCATCCAACCTGACTTTGAACACTGCCAGGGATGGGGCAGCCACAGTTTCTGGGCATCCTGTGCCAGGGCCTCACCACCCTCGCAGGAAAAACTGCTTTCTAATATCTCATCTATATCCACCTTCTCTCAGTTATAAAGCCATTCCCCCTTGTCCTGTCACTACCTGCCCTTGTAAAAAAAAACCCTCTCCAACTTTCTTGTTGTCCGCTTTAGGCACTGAAAGCCGCTCTAAGGTCTTCCTGGAGCCTTCTGTTCTCCAGGCTGAACAAGCCCAGCTCTCTCAGCCTGTCTCCAGAGCAGAGGTGCTCCAGCCCTCAGAGCACCTCTGTGGCTCCTCTGGAGATGCTCCAACAGGTCCACATCCTCTCTTGTGTGTCCAAGTCCTTTTGGGCTTGACTCTCCATATGGGGAGAGCTGACAGTGGTGTAAAAGCAAAACTGACCCCTGAGCAAAGGGCCAGCAAGAGCCCTGTGCCTGAAAAACGGGTCGAAGTGGGACCTGTGTTTTATACCCGATACCACTCTGACTGGTGGGAAAGAGAGAAACTCATGCAGACAATGGAAAATGTAAGTGAGACCATTTCTGTGAGTATTTCCTGGTTTCCCCATTTACTAACGTGCTGTGGAGAGGCACAAGAACAAAGTCGGTTTGAGATTTTGGGGGAGGTAGACGGGGGAGAGAAAACTGTGCAGAATCCTAAACCCAGACCCATTTCCCTCAAGTTTTTCAGGACTTGCTGCTGCAAGAAAGTTTGAGCCATTGCCTATAAAGGCAATAGAAACCCCAGTCAGGGACCCCTCCTGAGAGATTCAGATCTCACATCCTCATATACAATCGCGTGACCTATTAATAAAATCCATAGAAACCAATTCTGTATATACCAAATAACAGCAGATGGCTCCAGCCCAAACCGCTCCGGGTTCCCTCACTCCATAAATGATTTTTCCTCAGGCCAGCCGTGATCTTGATGTAATTGAATAGGTTTCACCCTTTTCTCTCTCCCTCCCCCTCCCCAGAATACTTGTGCAGCTTACAGAGAGGCATCCAGGGGGACTGAGCTGTTGCTGGAAGGAACCTCTGACTCCAGCTTGCCTCATCCGTTAGGGAAGCAGCGTAAGTCTATCCTAAGCCACCTGGCTTTGGGAAGGAGATTGCCTTTCTCTGCACCTTCCCTCTAACTCTTAACAGCTTTTAATAAAATCCTGGTAACTTGGCACATCTGAAATGCTTTGGCTGCTGCCCATCAGGGACGTATGTAATGAATTCTTGTGCTGCAGATGCCTTTCTGAACTAAAGCATATGTGTTTATCTTGGGAACCAGGCACAGGACCCCAGGGCTTCAGGTTCAAGTATTATAAAGCACTAAGAGACAAGCAGCTCCTTTAAACCTGCTGGGTTTAATGGGAATCGGTTAGGCAAACACCAATTACTGTTGAAAACTTCTTCCAAGAAGCTTCTCCTTTCTGAACATGTTTGATGTCCCGGAAATCCCACTGCAGGGATTTCAGATCTAGGGTGTTCCTAAACAATGTAAGGATCATCATATGTGTAAAGCCTGTTTCCATTGATGTCAACATCGCTCTGCTGATGGGCGTGCTAAGTTTCTGCCCCAGATTCTACCTCCTCTTGAAAACATTTACAAAGCCTGGCAGAAGAACAGGCGGAGGTGAGAGGCTCTACGTGTAGTTTCATGTGTTCTCCTACTAATGCCGGCCGACAGTCTTCACCATGTTCCTTCAGAGGAGTGAAACCCTGGTACAGAGGCACAGAGGAGAGCACTGTTAAAAGCAGTGTGCTGCACGCAGTGGTTGTAGTGGGTTTGCACAGGGGAATAAAATAGATGCAGGTTGTCTCTGTCCCTGAGGACATGGCCTGCCTTGTACCCATGCAGATAAACTCTCCTTTGTTTTCCAAAACAGGGTCCCAAATGCTCTTAGGAAACATTCTTTGGTGCATGCTGTCCCATGGCATGTTGTATGTGAGACGAAAACAGTGCCACACATACAACGTGTAGATGTGTGCTTTAGTTCTTTCTAGTTGACTGGTATACATGTTGGGGTGGAGATGAATGACTATATCATCCTGATAATACCTTCAGTGAAAAGTTTAATGGCACCAGTGGGTAACAGTGAGCTATAAGAAAAGCTGATGGCTCATCCTCAGACCAAGAACTTTGCAAATCACAGCCCCAGGCTGCTCTTATTTATGCTTCTCCTTTAATGACGTAAGCATTAGTATTTGCTGTGGGGAGAAAAAGGGGAAGATATTTGGCTTTTACCTAACTGCTACTATTCTGGGCTATGTTAGGGTTCCTGCAGGAAGTGAACACCGGTCCCAGAGCACGGACCCAATTCTTCTGTGGCTAAGTATGCTCTGTCTAACCTGAAATTCTCTCATGCCTTCTGTTTGATATAATATCCTTTCTTGCTTCCTGTCCTAAACAGCAGCATAAAGCTGTTGTGTGCTGCGAGACGTCTGTCAGGCTTTCCCATCGAGACGGCTGCGTATTGACGGTTGGTGAAATCATTCCTATACTTAGTTTGGAAACCATATAGGAATTATTCCATTTTGGTGTAAAGAAAAGAAACTGATTCCTCACTCAGGAAATGCGCTGCTTCACAGCTGAAGGCTGGAGCTGGCAATGAGCTTGAGTGGGATTTCAGCACGTAGGCACAACCCTGTGGTGCTGAAACCTCTGCATGGCAGCTTCTGGGGTTGGCATACCTGTGTTGGCTGCAGCTCCTCATCACTCAAGATTAGTCATGGGCCTGCTGTTTGCTGTGGAAAAGCAAGTGGAAAAAGGGGGATAAAGCTGTCCTTTGTCCCACCTAGTGATATTTCCCATGGAGAAGCCATGTTGATTTTGCTTAAATATTTCCCACCTGTTCTGTCTGCTGCAAAGCTGAGTGATTTGAGACTACCTGATGGATAAAAAACCTGGTCAGTGCCCACAGACCACACATGTCAGTGTTTCTGAGGGGTTTGTGCTATTCCCAGAACATGTTTGAACATATGCAGAGTTTTGCTGGGGACAGACTTTTGGGGAGGGCATTTCATTGTACAAGAACCATGTCATGGAGCGGTTGAGAAGGGTGTGAGGGAGGTTCAGATCCCTATTGCTGTAGGGCTGCATGCTTCCCAGCTGCCTTTCTCTTCCTCTCCTGCTACATGAAACTGCCTGGCTGACAGGACTGTATGCTCTATGCGTCAGACACTGAGATCTGCTGTATGAAAGCCTTCTCAGCCTGGCAAGAGCAGCTTGATGGGTTTTGAAACCTTTCTTCTTCCTTGGCAGGAAACAAACAGCAGATAACACCTCCTGCCCACACAGCGAACTAACCTCGTGGGTTAGAGCTTGGGTTTAAGCCTCCTTGGGCTGAGGAGGAAACACTGGGCTCTTTCCCAGACTTGGTGTCTGGGATATATCCCCATCCACTCCAGCCTGAAAGGTAGGTGGCAGCAGCAGCAACCGTATTTTAAAAGGAGAGGATCAGTCCTGTACTTGAAAGATAAAATGCACAGGCCTTGTCCTAGACAAGAGGGTTAATAGCATGAAGACCCAAGAGCAGAGCAGAGGCACACTCTCCATATACTGCCCCGCATCGGCCACTCGGGAATTCCGCAACACCCCATCTTGGGGGTTAGAAAGTTGCTCTGTGAAGGGGTCAGAGCAAAGGGGCACTCTGCAACCATCTCTGAAGCAGTATTTGTGTTCATACACCTATCTGTATGCAGCTGACAGGAGAGATTTTTTCAGATCTTAAGAGATAAGTTCTGAAGGCTAAGCATGACACACAGTGGAGGATAGCAGCATGCAGCAGCCAGCAGTGTGGCTAAACCAAAAGGAACAAGTTTTAACTCCTATTTCTTTCAGGCTGGGTGTGACTACAGTGAGATTGAGTTGTGTAGATGTTTGGGTTTTTTTCCTGGTAGTCATCACATGCACTTTCATAGCCAAAGGTAAGTTTCCACGCTGTTCGTGTTCCGTGACTCACCATGCCCAAACAGAGGGAAAATCATCTCCAAAAAGGACAAAGTGAAAGTGAAGAGGAGCTGATTTCTGGGTGAGTTGTTAAGCAAATGTTGTTGGAGAGCATTTCTCTATGATGCTTTTCACATATGCGTGGAGCCTTGAACTCCTGTTATCCAAACAGTATTTGCAAGGTGAATCTATGTATCACCACTGATGAAAGGTGTGGAGCTGAAAGCCCTGGAGAGTTATACTACCTATCTGCAAACAGTCCCACTTCAGACTTCCTCAGGTAAGGTGAGAACTACCTCAGACCTCAGGTGAGACCTCGTGGACTCACCTGAATATGGTGGAAAATAGCACAAGAAATATTGTTCTTGTGACGTTCACAGCTAAAACTGCAAGAAAGACAGAAATCACAGGGGAAGTCCTGCATTTCCATCCCACCTGCCCAGAATGCTCAAAGAAAATCTTGATATTTTTCCTGAAAAGAACCAAAATTACACACACACCCTGCAGCTGGCTCCTGTTGAGTCTAAGGGATAAGACAGCGACTGAAAGAGCATGGTCCAGACATGGGTTTAGGTACGTGCATCCTGCCTGCCCTGTTCTTTGTTGCCACTGACTTCAACAGGGTTTTGCTCCTTGAGAATATGAACATATTTCTCCATTCCCTCTTCCAGTTGTAAGGGAAACTGGTCTACAGGGGTGTAGTCAAAGCTATGCATTATAATCAGTGGATTACAGCTGCCATTTCAATCGGTATTTTGCAATTGTTACTGTATTCTTGACAAAGAAACTCCCACCAGAACCCCTCAGGTGTTTGTACTCCTGTAGCTGAAAGGGAATCAATAGCAGCCATCAAGCCTGGGTTTCTTTGTATTTTTCCCAATCCATCCATGTGGAGCTGGATTTTAGGTGACAGAAATCAAGGGAAATAAACTCATTTACTGCAACTGATCTCTCTCATTGGCCATAAACTTATCTGCATGCATCAAGTGGAAACCTACAGTTTTTCCTTTACATCTGTCACGAGGGGGAAGAAATCACCAAAACAATCAAAACCTGACTGTTTACACATGTTTTGGTTTATAAATGGACTTGTACAGAGAGTTGCAGTGCTGTTGCACAGACGGCTCACATAAATCCCTTATCACAAATGCCATATGTCCTCATTTCCTCATCTGCGGTAAAATACAAGCAGAGTGCTTTGATAATTAGGAAGCTGGAGGTAAACCACTCAGCATCCAGCGGTAGGAAAAGTGTATATGGGTGAAGGTTACAAAACACAAAACAAAGCAGTTTGGTTTTGAGCGATGTCACTTGTCCATACAACTTTCCATGGCGTGAATGTTTGTTTATTAACAAGCCAGTTCCTCCACAGAGGTGATACCCGAGCAACTGGAAAGATCTGAGAGGTACGTGATCTTCCCCACTTAGTTTGCTCTGAGCTGACAGCCTGGTTGCTCATCTCTCCTGCATCCTTCCCTCAGGAAGGACTCAAAATCAGACCTCAGAATGCAGTGGACTAAGCTGCTCCTATTTAAGTCCTTTTGATATGATCTCCAGACATGTGGAGGGGGAGAAGAGTGTCCGCGGGTGGCCCTGTGAAAAGCTGCTCATTGGATCTATAGCACAGTGGAGGATACCCTGTTTCCCTGCAGGCAGCTAGTATGATTTCACCTGGGAAGAAGAGCAGAAGGGTCCTACAGGACCCCTCAGACATTGTTTGCCTTCTCTCTTACCAAACACTTGGATGACTGTTACCTGTGTCCCCTCAGCACTGGTAAGCCAAACCAGTGTCACTAACTTTTAACTTCACCCACATGTTTCCATAAAGCCACTATCATTTGGATAGAAACGGAGTGCCTGCAATTAGCACATGGCTGCCATTATAGCATGCCTGAAACCTTCCAATCTTTTTTTTTTCTTTTCTCTTTTCCAAAAGGGAGACATTTCCTAAATTTCAGATCAGCCAGCAATGCTGAAATGCCCTTTTGCCCAGTGTGGTGTGCTTTGTGTAAGGGGTATTTATTTAATCCATCTGAAACTACATGAGAAAGGAGAGAAATATCCCGGCAGCCAGATAAGATGATTATCTTCCTGGCAAACAATGGGAACAGGGTCAAAATTAAAAATAATTTGATTGCGAATAGGAAGCCTAGTAAAGCAGCAGGGCTGGAGGAAACATGACTCATTTTTTTTTTAGCTTGTCTCAACTCACACAGCAAAGCTTTGCAACAGCCATAACTTTGAAATATAGACCTGTAGAAAACCCATGGGGGGAGGATGGCAACAATCCAACTGCAGTAGTACAATAGAGGAAAGTTAATGCAGCTGGTAGATCTGACCTAAATGACTAAATCGCAACAGACAAAAGCTATTTTAGGTAGAATTTGGTGGGGGCTACAGTAAATACAATTTGGGGAGGTGTGGAGAAAGTGAAGGCCTTTTTGTCGACTCTTTTGGTTTCTATTCCTTTGCCATTCTCCTTGGCAAAAGTGGCCAAACCATGATGCCAGTGTCACCTGCAGGGTCAGTACCAAGCTCTCCATATTGAGCCTGCAGGCCAATGCTTTACATCCTTGGTCAATGTCAGTTCTTCCCATATCCAGCAAAGGACCTTACTTTCTGCAAAGCATAGAGGAGGTGGCTGCAGGTAAGTGATGACCTTGGGTTTGTCTCCAAGAGAGAATTCTAATAGATGTGAAACCTATACAGGGGCCCTTATAAAGGCATTTCCTTCTCATAATGATTTCCCAGTAAAAGTGTTTATACGATTCCCAGAAATACTGAATGCTAAACTACAGCTTCCTTAAAAAATAACTCAATGTGAATCAACCTCTATCCAATGGGAATGTGAAGAAGAAAATGCTGTAGAGGACAGCTGTTCCTCAGCATCCATGGCAGGACGCTATCATCTTCCTCTGTCCCAGACAGCACTTGTATCTGCTGCAGATGTGTGTTTGAGCTGGGGAGACTAAGACTCACCTGGGCTGCTGTTCTTCTTGTCCTTCCATCACAACCTGCATGTCAGAAATGCCATAATGACCACTGATTTAACCCCATGGACAGTAACCTTTGGATCTGTGTTTTTAAACATCTAAGATGATTTGACTGTAACCTTCTGTGAATATTATTGTCTGGAATATTCTGTGCATTTATTAGCATCATTAGAGATGAGTCTCTAACATGAAGACAGTCAATACTCAAAAAGCCCTGTGCAATAGGGAAGTGATGTTACATTTATTTTACAGCAGAAGAAATTCTGCTGTAGATAGATGGTTGAAATGATCCATTCCAAGAAGATAAGGAGAAGCACAGGACAGAACAAAATAAAGATATGACGTTCTCAGGTCTAGTTGTGACCACAAAACCACGCTTTCTTTTTTGGCTTTAAAAGCCTTTCAAACTGAGATTTTGAGTCACCTGAGGGTTGAAGCAAATTCTTGGTTAGCTCTATTGAAGCCATGTTGAATTACATCATCTGAGGATGTGGGTATGCTGAAGTGATATTAAGCAACTTCAGCTGCAGTTATGCATGTCTGACCCTTTACATGGGCAAATATTTGTCCTGGCTTCAGCTATTTAGTATTCTGAGGGCATAACGCAAGTCAGGTGAGTGTGTAGCAAACACACATGACAGTCATAAGCACTAACTGAGACTAGATGCTAAACAGTATTTATGCCTTTTGGCAAACCTCACACAGGTCCAGTTATTGCAGGTGGATGACAGCTTGCAGAGGGTCATTAGGTTCCTGATGGAGGAAATACCGCTGAAAGGAAGAAGGGGAAATTACAGATTTAATGAATAGTGGTCACAAGCTGAACTACAAAGAGCAATCGGTCTGTATATTTTCCTGCAAGAATGATCATAGTAGAGCCAAGGCCAGATGGTCCCTGCACTGTATCTGATGGCAAGATCCCTCCAAACCAGAAGAAAAAGTCTCTGACCAGCAACAAGAGTGGCTGCATTCATGCAGGCAGTAAACTGAACTCTTTGAGCAGGGCTTTGTCCTTCTGCTCCCACCATAAAAGAGATTGCCAAGTCTTTTGCAGTGAAAACAGCCTTGTCTCTGAAATGGGAGGTCTTGGCATTAAAGACAGGTTGACCCTATTACTAATGGTTCAAAAAGCTGAAAGATCTATGTGGAGTATCAGATATGCATGAAAAGAAAGAGGTGTTTCATGCTGGTGGACAGGATTTAGCATGCTACTCAAATCCAAGAAAATGAGATCGCAGTTGTCATAGTCAAAGATACATTTAGAGCATATGTGTGGATGCAGCAGGACTCTCTGAGCAGTGCTGTGCTGACTGTTGATAGTGGAGGTCTTATGCTTTATGAAAACAGCTAACGATGACATGATTCAAGATTCTGTAAAGGGCTCAGAGGGAGACTCAGTGAAACATCAGATAGTGATGTCGAACTTTTCATGCATGGCAAGCTACATGCAAAAGTGTCATTCTCACAGAATCTAAAAGCAACAACAGTTGGGATTTGTTTTCAAAATGTAAAAGGATATTATTCAGGCCAATTTGTTACTTCAGTCAAGTGAAACACCATCTGAACGAAGATCATGGATTGCATCATGAATGAAGTGGTGCACAGATACTTACAAGCATCGATATTGATGATGCCATGTCAAAGACAGTGATGCAACGACACAGCAGTCCTGGCGTCAAACTATCCAGCATATGAAAGCTAGCTGCAGAAAGGGGAAAGTAAAGGGAGAAGGAAAGGAAGAGGGAAAGGGAGAGGGAGAGAGATAGAGGAGAGGAGGAAGCTTAGCCCCCTTCCAGTTGCTCTGTCACAAGACCAGCTGCCTTTCTACCAGATTTGTTCTGCATAGGACATGCAGTGACAGCTTATCACTGGGGTAATGAGGTACAATTCTCTGGTTCTGTAATGCAAGATGGGTACAACAGACATTTCTGACTGTAATACTCAACTCCAGGAATAAAGAGACCTCAAATGGCTTTAGCAAGTGAAAAGGACACACAAAGCAGCAAGTGGAAGAGTACCACTAAATGATTATTGACTTGTCCAAGACTTGGTGTCCTATGAGGTTGTCTCTGAGAAAGTGGGATCACATGCTGCTGTTCACATTGCAAGAAGTAATTCCTAGATACTGTCTAGCCTGGTCCCTGGGTTTCTCCTAGCTTTAGGAATCCAACAGCTATCCAGTTCTTTTATTACAGGTCCTCTGTGTAATTTTTATCAAAGTCCACAGGCCTCCCCCATGTTCCATCAACCTCCTGATAACTTCAGGAAGCTTTAGGAAGGAAGACATTTCTTGGAGGATACTTAAAAGAACGAAAATGACAGTGGAAAGCTTGTTTCTCTCCACACAGACATAAAGATTGCTAGTACTGCTATACCTGTTGGCGAAGCTTCTCTGCTTCCCAAAGGCAGAATGGAAAGCTGGAACACCATCTTGGACTACACAGACAGTCTCAGTGGAAAAAAAACCCAGAGCTTTTGTTCTCATTGACTGTATTCAACTGAATGGAAAATCCAGGCAAGGAGACTGGAGAGCCTGCAGTTCACCATGCCAGGTCTCCTGGTTCCTAATTTTAGAACAAAGTACTCCTCACCGTGGCTTTTCCTAAACACCCCCGTTACACGTATTTTCAGAGGATGATTTCATAAGGTCTCACAGAAGCAGGGATTGAGCAGAATCTAAGGAGGAACAACTGTGTAATTAAAAAAACCTCTTTCTCTGTTATTTAGGTAGACTGCAGTATGGATGCAATCAGCACTGTTTTGGAACACACTGGCTTGAGTGTGCAATGGGATTTGTGTTCTTCTACAGGAGTGTGAAGGAAGTAAAACTGACCTCTACCTATGTGACAGAAAAGGCACAGTATAAGGGCAGGGTGTAAGGAGGTCTGGGTTCTGGGCCTAAGCAAACTGCTTTTCCTTTGTGAACCTCTCTTTTTCCTGCTCACTCTTGCTGCTTAGATCATCACATTTAACAGTCGTGTTGGTGCAGGGTCTGTCATGGTGCTCTTGCTACTGCTGCAACATTGGACACCTTACATCCTTTATATGTATACAAATAGAAAGCCAGCAAAGATCCACTTGCTTTTAAATCCACTTTTGTTTTTTAGTTGGCACATCAAGAGTTTCATATCTTCTCTCTTCTCTTTATGTTGCAGAGATTTCTGTTTAATGGAAACCAGCCTCTTTTGCCAATGGGAAATAAACCCTTTTTAGGCAGTAGGGCACCTCTCTTTTGCACACCCATTAAATAAGACCTCTTGAAGTTACAATGCAAGTGGGTGGCTGTCTAGCAGCTATGAGTAAGTTACAAGAGGATCTCATTATTGCCAGACTTGGCCTAGCTTAATGTCAGCCAAGGCACTGTTGGGGAAACCTCACTGTAATAAAAAGCAAAGCCAGCTGCTCAGTTTGTCCCGGTCCAAATGAAGGCAAAGACAAACAGGGAAGACTTATAGACTGTATTTGTAAAATCCCTTCATTTTTAATATGATAAAAAGAGGTGTTGACTTCTACGGCATATGCATTGTAAGCTAACAACAGTGTTTTCCTTGGGCACAAGCCAAAGTTTTGGCTCCACTTTTCTTTCACCAAACAGGAATCCTCTGGGATGAGTCACTGGTTCTTAAAGCAGGCTGCAGTCTGCTGGGCCAGGAAAAGGAGCCCTGTTGAGTGGAAAAGGAATCAAGAGATGATGTGTCAATGTGGGTCACACTAGGAATCAGCACCACTTCCCACAGACAGCCAATGCAGGTTGCATGCAGAAGACCTGCAGGCCTGGAAGAGGTGGAAATAAAGCCAGAACTCTGCTGGGATTTGTGTCTCTGATGAGCATCTGACAGTCTGTGTGGCTCTGCCTAGAGCTCTACTTCAGCAATCCGTATACTTTAGTGAGCTGCAGCGGTTAATTTGTGTAATTGGATCCTCAATCATCACCAGCTCCTTGCTGCACCTTGCTGACCCATTCACCATCCTCTCCCACTCCAGGAGGACAGTGCAGTTACACAAGGGGAGCATGTGGCTGGAGACTCTGAGCCACGCAGGGTTTTGTTTGCATTTCCTCTTAGGAGAGATGTAGAGTGCACAAAAAAGGATCCCAAGGGACAATTCAGTGAGTAAGGGATGTGTGATCACTGGTGTCCAACGCTGACTTATGGAAACTAATAGGGTGAAGTAAGCCTTTTTGCCTTTTCCGCCTCTGCTGGTGCCAGGAGTCAAAGACATTGCAGCTCACATTTTGTCTAGTTCACATGCTAGCAGGAAAGGGTATGGTCATATCATAGTATTGGCACTTGAAGGATAAATACTGACCAATACTAATTGCTGGAGCTGAGTGAGGGGTGCTCGTTGCAGGGGGTCAGTTTCACCATGGCTGTGCCCCAGCAAAATGGGGCCATGGACAGGGGCCATCACAAAAATGATCTGAGGGCTGGAGCACCTCTCCTATGAAATCAGGCTGGGAGAGTTGGGCTTGTTCAGCCTGGAGCAGGCTCTGGAGAGACCTCGGAGAAGCCTTTCATTTCTTAAAAGGGGCCTATGAGAAAGATGGGGAGAGAGCTACAGTTGGGGTGGATGCTATCCTGTGAAGAAAGGCTGGAAATATTCAGCCTGGAGAAGAAAAGACTCTGGAGAGATCTTAGAGCAGCTTCCAGTACTTAAAAGGGGCCTGTAAGAAAGATGGGAGGAGACTTTTTAGCGATACCTGTTTCAATAGGAGAAGGGATGATGGTTTTAAACTAAAAGAGGGGAGATTCAGGCTGGGTGTGAGGAAGAAATTCTTTACAATGAGGGTGGTAAAACACTGGCGCTGGTTCCCAGAGAGCTGGTGAACGCACTATCCTCGGAGACATTCAGGGCCAGGCTGGATGTGGTTCTGGGCAGCCTGATCTAGTTGGAGATGTCCTGCTCTTTGCAGGTGATTGGACTAGATGAGCTTTGAACCCAAGCTATGGCTCTGTGTGAGGTGGTTCCCAGCTGCTCTTATGTGGAAGATGAAGAGATAACGGAGGTTAAAAAACCCTCACAGGCTCAGCAGTACATGTGACAGGTTGCGGCAGGGCTCTGGTGAGGGGCTGCCATGGACAGGTCCCGGCACGCTAAACTAAGGCAAACGGGGCTCCCTCCCCGCCGCCTCCCGTGCTGACGAGGCTCGATATGGGACACGGGAAGGGCCCTGGCCGCCCCACGGGCAGGGAGCAGGGAGCCGGAGGCGGGACGGCTCCTCCCCAGCCGGGCGGGCCGGGAATGAAGCGGGGCGGTGAGGCGGGAGCGGGGAGCGTTGAGGAGAGCAAAGCTGAGTTGGGCTGAGGAGGCCGGGTTGAGGCAGAACCGAGCCAGTCCGGGTGGGGAGGGACCGGCCCCGCGGAGCCACCATGTCGGGTTCGGCGAGGACGGCCATCTGCCTGCTGCGCTGCGACCTGCGTGCCCACGATAACCAGGTAGGGCCTGCCCGGCGGCACCCCCGTCGGCCGGGCTTTCAGTAGGAATAACCCCGCTGCCGGCTGTGCTGTGGAGAGGAGCGCGCTGCAGCCTGTCCCCGAGTGCTGTCATGGCCTTTTCTGTGTTTCCAGGTGCTCCACTGGGCACAGAGTAACGCTGAGTTCGTTGTTCCGCTGTACTGCTTCGACCCGCGGCAGTACCTGCGGACCCGTTGTTACGGCTTTCCGAAGACGGGGCCCCACCGGCTCAGGTTTTTGCTGGAGAGTGTGAAGGATCTAAGGGAAACACTCAAGAAGAAAGGAAGGTAATTGAGAAAGTACCATGCAAATAACACCCGGTTTTATTTCCCGGCTTGTTTTCATCGCATATTTCCTCTATGAGACAGATCATGTCAGATACTCTGGGCTCTGATGGTTTCAGAGAACCAGCCCATCTGTTAGACACAGTAAGTTCCCATACATAGCCGCTGTTCAGATGATGTGCTGTGGCATCTGCAAGAGAGCAAAGAGCCATCCGGTCTGTGTGCTATGCAGGGTTTGTTCTCTTGAACTCAGATATCATAGGATGGACGTCAGCCTTGAGCACTTTGCCCACAGTCCTGGCGATTGGTGACATGAAAGGCAGTCTTCTGAAGTGCAGGCAGCTACAGTAGCCACTGTGGCTCACATCCTTTCTTATGCCTAGTGAGTTTTCCCTAGGAGTTGGCTTGAGGCGGACCCACATGGATCCTGGCTTGCGAGACCAGGGTGTTCAGTCTGCGCATCACCTGTCTTACTAAACCCAATCTTTTAGGTAGGCTACACTGTGGGAAGGGGTCTTCAGAGATGCCCCCTTCATTATGCCTTTAGAAACCATAACTCTAGTAGGCCAGGGACTGAAGATCTGCATGCTGAAGAATCTGTTATCAGGTAATATCTGTCTTTGCTTAGCAGATCAGCCTGTCTTCTCCCAGAGCAGTGTAACAGTGGTAGTAAAAGCAAGAGGAATGGCTCTGGGCTTGCAGTGCAGTGCATAACATGCACATGGTGAATGCTATAGGAGACTGAAAGAACTGATCCTTGGGCATCTGCACCCACATCCTGCAGTGAACAGATCCAGAGTGCTTGAATGCTGCTGTGCTGTTGTCACTGGCAGATAAAGAGATTGGTCTTTTGCAGTGAGAGATGTGTGGTCATGAAGAATCATGCTAAGACATAGTAGTGATGCAGTGGTAGAAATCTCTGTGTCCAGTCTGTGCTGTTCCCTGTGGGAAGCCTGTTCTCAGCTTTTCTGTATGAAGTAAGGGGAGCAGCTCTCATGGTAGCACCCCTTGCTCTTGCCTTCTTCAGACCCACCCCATCTTCGGAAGAAACTTTCCAGTTCTGGTTTAAAATACTCTGGCAAAACCACCATATTGCTCCTTCAAGAAATTCTTCTCCAGCACGGGCCTCCATTAGATGACACAGTAGTGATGGTGTTTGTGCACATGAGAGAAAGGGAAAGGAACAGTCATGTATGGGCTGATGTCAACCTGATGAAGTTTAACCACGACAAGTGCAAGGTCCTACACCTGGGTTGGAGCAATCCCAGGCAAAGCTACAGGCTGGCCAGAGAAGAGATTCAGAGCAATCCTGAGGAGAAGGACTTGGGGGTGTTGGGTGATGAGAAAATGAACATGAGCCGGCAGTGTGCTCTTGCAGCTCAGAGAGCCAACCCTGTCCTGGGGTGCATCAAAAGGAGTGTGACCAGCAGGTCGAGGGAGGTGATCCTGCCCCTCTACTCTGCTCTCATGAGACTTCACTTGGAATATTTTGTGCAGTTCTGGTGTTCTCAACATAAAAAAGACATGGAACTGTTGGAACAAGTCCAGAGGAGGGCCACGAGGATGATCAGGGGACTGGAGCAC
>JASSUY010015436.1:0-21543 GCA_032466535.1 Forpus xanthops | reverse complement strand
ATATGATGGACAGTGGCTTAGCAACTTCATTTGCCAGCTCCTTCAGGACCCGTGGATGGATTTCATCAGGTCTCATGCACTTGTGCATGTTCAGGTTCCTAAGATGATTTTGAGCCTGATCCTTTCCTACAGTGGGCCTAAGGTCTTCATTTTCACAGTCCCTGCATTTGTCTTCCAAGACTTGAGCAGCATGACTAGAATACTTTATATAAATAATGAAATAAATGAAATAAATACCCTTTACATTTCAAACCTAGATTATAGTTTAAAATCTTGTTAACTTGACGATATTGCTGTTGGTTGCAGAGGTAATGAAAGAAATATCAGTGGCAGTTCCATTCTCCTTTGTTAAAACTAATTCTTTTGCCAAATTATATTTTATAGATTAACAATCTTCATAAGTGGCTTTTTACTGCATGGTGGAGAATTGTCCTCTTAAACCTTGTGCTCCTTTAGGTTTATTATAGTATTTTTTTTTACTCACGTGGAGACATAGGTAGCCTAAGCTGTGTAATAGTTAGGTTTCTAGTCTGTATTTGTGGCATAGCTTCTCCACATGGCAAGCACAGAAAGATGGGAAACCTCAGGGGGTGAGTCACTCCACCTCCTTCTTTCCATTAATTGCATGAGAAGCCCAAGCACAGATGATAAATTTTTAAGTGGTTGAAATTTGATAAAATGATGCAGTCATTAGTGCTGGGCTCTCCATATTGATGTTTTCTGCTTTTCCTACCTAGGCTATTAAACACTGAGTAGAAGTAACACAGTTTGCTTTATCTTTCCAGAACAGGCTGCTTCCCATGTTGATTTTAGGGCTGTCAAACAGAGCAGCTCACAAGTTCAGTTTTCAAGCTTTCTTGTGATGCTGAGCCTCCTTTTGAATTTTGCCTGATCTCTTTTAGCTTGTGTAGTGTGATGATGTATGCTGGGATGGTTTACATACTGCATTTCTCCTTTCTTTCTGTATTTAGAATCAAAATGCTGCAGGTTATAAAAATAATTTTGGATTTTTTAAACTAAAAAAGAGCAAGAAGATAGTGCCTGAGGATTCTGACTTTTTCACTGAATTTGTAATGGAAAAATAATACCAGGTTCAGGTTGATTTGCTTGGAAATGCTGTTTATAAAAAGTAAGCTTGCTGCCTTGCTGGTCTATCTCACGGTGTATTGTAAAGCTGGTTTTATACTGCTTTACCCATTGTGAAGATTGGCAACAAGATAACCACACAGCTTTTTTTAGGAAAAAAAAGTGATGACTGTGTTAAAATGCAGGGCTAAGCTTATTTTTAAGGAAATAGGCATTACTTTTCTTTTCCCCCATTCTGGATTCAGAATGTTCCCCAGCAATGTATGGATCTTGCTGACTACAGAACACATTTCACACTAGGGCACTCAGACCCCAAAAGGGAGAAGGTTTAGGGCGGTCTAATAATTAGTTTGAGAGTTTTTTTCATAGGCACATCTTCTAAAGAAAAACATTAGTGAGACCAGAGTTCTTTCTCAGAAAATATTCCCCTTTGTTCTATAGGAGGGGCAAGCCCTGGAAAGGTTCCTTGTCTGGAGCAGCTGGTGGGAGTTTGCTAAGTGCTGCCTGGTGGTACTTTCTCGGTTGCAGAGAGCAATCCCTGAAGGTACTACTGCCACCTTGGGCTCCAGCACTGTAAAAGCACAAGTAGGAAGTTCTGCCAAGAATATTGTTTTCTAACGCTGGAGGGCTGCTTGTTACCTTAGGGCAGCCAGATACAAACCTTGATGTTTCTTTTTAAGCACAGAGATGCATTCCTATCTCACAGACCACTAAATAATGACTCACTACAATGAGCTTTTCTTGCTCTTACTTTAATTGGTTTCTTCTGGATGCTTTGTGGTGCCTTTAAAAAACTGTCCCTCAGTGGATGTCTACAAAAAGCTGTTTAATTTCTAATATCTCTGTTATATGTGAGTCTTTCTCCTGTACCTTCTATAATCTCATGTTTTACTTATTAAAATGCTCCCCCCCACCACCCCCAACAGCTTTTTTACCTTCAGTTTGCATGAACTGGTGTTCCAGCAATAGTATGTGTGTGGGCAGAGATTTGTAAGGTTTGGCTTTTTAAAGGCTTCACTAGAAAGAAAAAAAAATAAGCCTCTTTTTGAGATTAATTGTCCAATGTATACTTTGGGTGACATATATTCTGTTCTTCCCATAAAGTGTAAAGGAAGAAAAAACAAGCTAGCACATCAGGATTCCAGGATTATGTATTTATTTGAAAGACTTTATTATGTATTTATTTTCAAGTAGTCATAAAACTACTCCAATAGCTAAGGGTACATCTACTATATCTCAAATTAATAAGAAGATATGGTGAAAAGTAAGGACAAACATCACCTTCCTTACCCTGCCAGCACTTCCCCCTGTGACTAGGATAGGAAGGGGTGCACCACCTTGACTCCATGTTGAAGATGTTGAAACATTTCACTAGCATAATTCCTCTTACTGTTATCTTACTGTTTACTACTTGAACTGTTCTGTAGCTATGAATAGTGAAGGACAAAAGATGAGCTGTCTTCAGGGAAAAGTAATTATATGAGGTGTGGACCTGATACAGTTGGAGAAAAGAAAGAAAATTTTAAAGGTCAGATATCTAATTAAACACACTGATTGCCTTTAAAAAGGGGGGAAAAAAATCACCTTTCCTTTGCACAGCAAAGCATTATCTTCAACTGCTCTGGGAAAAAAAGAACATCAATTAATTCTTTTCATAAAATAACTATGGTTTTCATACACTGCTTATAAATGATCTTTGGAAATTGCCTCATCTTTTTTAAAAACATATATACATAGCTTCTCCATTTAGCTAAATCATACTCATAATCTACATTCATGTTCTACAGAAAAAAATTATACAATATAAATAGTAGAAAAAACCACCTGCATAAATCTTGTGAAATCTATTTGATGGCTTGATTATGCCTAATTGCATGCTTATAAAGAAAGTGAGCTTCACCATTGTAGCTGGTGTGACACAGTAAGAATATATATCAGAAATGAGATCTGAAATCTGTTTTAAAGAAGTAGTAAGTACTAACAAAGGGATACAAAAATAAGAATTTATTATTCTATATTTTGGAACAACTATGAGAAAAATTCTGAATTAGTAATGGGGAGTTTTGAGCTATGGCTTGCAAAGCATTCTCGAGGGAGTTACAAAAACATTAACACAATGTTCATTTTTCTTTTGCTGGTCATCTTTTCACTTGAGTGCCTGAGACAGTCTGTCCCTGTGTCACTTAAATAAGCCGTATGTTTTATTCATTCCTTTAAAGACCACACATTATGTGGTTACTCTCACATGCAAAGAGAGTGGAGGAGTGGTGACATTTAAACAGTTTTTTACCATGATAGAACTGTTTAGTCACATTTACACGATTAGACAGATACTACAAGACATCCATCCTGTAGTTTCAGACAAGTTATGTTCGTGTTTGGAATAGAAAGTTGCGGCTATCATTTTAATTGGCTTTACTTACCATATTTATGGGAGATCATGACAGAATTCTTATTTAATTTTATTATCTTAGAGGCGATTGATCTATGGTCATGGTTGTTGGCTTTGTTTACCAAATGGAAGGCTTACTTTCCTGCCCAAACATCTCAGTATAATCTAGTGCCTGCATGTTACCTCAAATTGAATCTTGCACCTACTGCTTAAAAAAATTATTAACTATATTACAAATACAAGAACTAATCCTCTTTCCTTTGAAAAGCTGCTATAAACTGGCTTTGAGCATGGTGTTTCTTTGTGGATAAAGGGAAAAAAGTGCTTCGCAAAGCTGTCTGCAGCAAGGAAATCACTCTGTATTTGCTATTATGCTCCAGGAGCTTCTGCACCCCTTACTGTGGCCTCATGTCAGCAAGGAATGCTTACATCTGGTTTCAGCAGGGCATTTAAATGTGTGTTTAGTATTAAATTCAGCAAGACTCATACACGTACTTAACTTCAACGCTTGCCATTATCGACAAGAGTGGTTTTCTCAGTTGAGATTACAGGGAGAAAAGATGGATTATCCTAGTGAGGTAGATATCCAAGGAAGGCTACATCTACACCAACATCAAAGAGGTATTTTTTCAGCTCAGAAGCACTCAGATCAAAACCTCAATGCTTCCTTTCTGGTGAAGTGGTTAGAAAGCAGCTTTTCCTCTCTCGAAAACCAGCCTTTATCACTCCACAGCCTGGCTGTTCCATCCGGGCAAAGGCAGGGCACTTTGCACTTGCTTTTCTCCCCTCATTCATTTGCCTTTCTAGAGTGGCTGGCATTGAGAAATGATCTTTCGCACATTGCCATATGCGTTCTTCCCCTTGGTGTTGCCAAAGAGAAGAGGGGAGGAAAGGTCTACAGCTGTGGAAGCAAGGCTCTAGTGACCTATTGGTCCTGCAGTATGAATTACTGTATTTCCATTCTTCTCCCAGAAAATGTCAGGTCCCAACACTACCTGGCTGGCTCTTCTCCCCAGCACCACGACTTCCCAGGTGCTACCCCAGTGCTTGTCTGTTTCCATGCTTGACTTTTGTAGGACAGAACCTGCTGCTTCATTTATTAACACATAATTCCAATTAACAATAGACAACCTGCAATGGCTTACAGTCTAATGCTGGTCCATCTCCGCTGCCACATTTTCCCTTGGGATACACCTGAGATATTGCCTTAATGGGCTCCCTGCAGAACATGGGACACCATAGCTGTATAGGTTTACAACAAGGTATTTCATTAAAAAAAGATGAGGTATAAAGGTTGCAGAAGAGATTAGCAATTGGAATGGAAGCTTTTGCTCTCATTTTTTATGATAGACAAAGGCTTCCAGCTGATTCCTTTAAGGATTTGTGCTGATCGTGTGTAAGTTAGGTGTGTAAAAGAGTATAAACATTCAGTTGACAGTAGTCTGTATAGTCCGTAGTGACACAGCAGGTATGCTGCAAGTCATTGCTGTTAACTTATTTTCTCCTATTTATTTACCATTAGTGTAAGTGGAACATTTGAATGCATAGGCAATGATGTTAGCCTTTCCAACCTGCAAATGTCCATTATCAGTATTAATTTGACTGAAGCCTAGAAATGTCTCATTCTGTAATTAGTTTATGCATCAGAATTCAAATCTAAGTTGCAGCCCATGTTTTGATGGCCAATTATTCACAAACAATGCCCAGTCTAACATCCTTCCCACTGGATCACATTTTATTGCTACTCACAGATCTCAGGAGCAAATTGGTCCTTTTGTTTTGCAGTGCTGCAAGGAGCAGGTTTGAATCCTGGACAAGCTGGCAGTACAAAGTTGGAAGGAACTCAGGAAAATCCATCAGCGATGATTACAGATTTAGATTTCATGAAGACGTATTAAAACCCAATAATATAGAATTTGTCTGAATGATGAAATAATGGTATGCCAGTGCAGGATTGCTCTCACAGGAGAAAGCTGAGAATTGCTGATCAAGAAGAGAGGATCAATTTCTATTCCACAAAAAAAAAAACCAAAAGAAAAAAACAACCAATGCCTGTGTACTAGACTGTTGCTTTGCTAGTCTACAGAAATTGCTTGCTAGAGGGCAGTATGAGTTGTAGCAGGCGGTGTCCTTGTCTCCATTTCTCTGTATAATCAACTTAATATTACTTAATGTTACTTAATTTATACTTCTGTTCTTGTGCCAATTGGTGTTTCATACTTTTGTCTTCTCTTAGATTCTGAGAGTGAAGCTCATGGTAGATTAGCCAGTCACAGTGCACTGTGATTGCCTACTGCATACTCAAGAAGTATCAAATGATTAGACACTCCAATTTAGTACAGTTTTAAGCAATCAGTTGGGAATTGGAAGCTGGAGTCCCTCAAACAAAATGAAACAAAACCCAACCAGAAAACCCCTATTCTCTGCACTTGTTAAGCATCTCCAACATAATAGGGATGGATTCTGATGAGTTGCCTGAGCCACCAGATATTGAGTGTTTGTGCTGGTTTTCTTAGGTGGATTACTTGAAAACAGTACTGTAACCACAAGCTTAGTAGATAACACAATGATGTTTGATTTTGACAGAAAGGGTCTACAGAGAATAGATAGTCTTGTAGCTTTTGCTTTTACAAACCAAGCTCCCCAGTAACATCCTGTGCTCTCAAACTAGGGCTATTCTAATCTGTAAATGAAGTGTATGATGGAGGGTTTTTCTATCAGTATGTCAAGATATGTGGCCCCATTCAGCACATAAGTATTTTTTTCTGCCCTACTTAGTCAAAACTGAAGTCCTTGAGTTTGTTTTCCTTTCAAATAACTTTTTTGGTTTGTTTTTGGCATGGATAGGTTGCATTGTGATACCTTAAAACTGTGTAGAAACATGCACAGATCTGCCTGTGCAAAAGCTCATTTCATTTTCATGCATATGCATTTCTGCTTCCCAAGGGATAACTCTTGTTAATATTTATATTACAGCATTCATCACAAGCCCTCGTCAGGGTCAGGGATTTTTCTTAAGATGCTCTTGGGGAATGTAGCTGATGGAAGACAGTTCGTGAAAATGGATCATCAGCCTATGTATCTTTGCAGATGCAAGATCTGCCAAAAATATTCTTAGGTCTGGAAAGGTTGTATCCGATGCTGTTGATAACAGCAGCCATTGGAAATGAAGACAACACATCTTTGTATGCAGCAAGAAAGATTTGCAGGTTTCCCCTATGTGTTGTATTGGATCTGAGGAAGAAATTCTTTACTGTAAGGGTGGTGAGGCACTGGAATGGGCTGCCCAGGGAAGCTGTGAATGCTCCGTGCCTAGCAGTGTTCAAGGCTGGGTTGGACATAGCCTTGAGTGCCATGGTTTAGTGGGAGGTGTCCCTGCCCATAGCAGGGGGGTTGGAACTAGATGATCTTGAGGTCCTTTCCAACCCTATTCTATGATTCTATGATTCTATTACACCAGCTATCCTTCTCCAATGGTTATTTTAGGAATGTGTATCTTCATTTCTTCTTTTTAAACTTGTTACATGTGAAGTATGTTCTGAAAGAAAGTGATAGCCAAACAGCATGGGGAAGTGAAAAACCTAAACACTGAACTGGATGATAGAACAAAAAAAAATTTAAATTGGAAAGAACACAGTAATAAGCTTCCTAGCTCTTTTAAAGGCATTCTCATATGCATATTAGAATTAGCCTAAATCCTGCGTGCACATACCAAATTCCCTTTTCAACACTGTGTAGATGCCCATGAAAACAGGCATGACTGAAAACAAAAGCCAATGAGGAGCTACAAAGAGAACATGGAACAATCCACTTTTTACTAGCTAAGTGAGTTAAAGCATGAAGGAGGGAGCTGACACTATAATAAAGTGAAAGTCGTGCATGAAATAGCAAAGAATATTTTAGAATGCTAACAGCGATGAGTGGGCTAAATGCTTGAATAATTCAAGCAATGAAAGAAATAACCTTTAAAAGTCCTCCTGTTTAACATGGTTTGCTGTGTTTTTTTTTTAATCTAAGACAATCCAGTCAGCAAATGCTGACTAAATTAATTAAAATACTGTCAATGACCTTTTAAATAAAATTCATCAGGCGTGATGTTTTGACACTTTTGCTATAGAAATGCAGTGAGATACTTTGAATTTTGGATTTTCTGGCTATCAAAATGCCAGAAAAAAACTCATCGGAATCAAAGTCACTCATGCTACATGTATCTCCAGAAATTCATTACATTTTTACTCAAAAAAAAAAAAAAACAAACTATTTTTGCAATGTATGGTCATACAAAACCAGCATCCGGTGTTTTGAAGTAGCTTTGTTCAAGAACAATAAATAAAAAATCATAAATTGCACTTAAAAACTTGGTTTCTTTTGCCCTCTTATAATTTTCCACTGAAAATTGTAAGAAAAAGCACCTTTCTCTGAGCTAAACTATACGGCTGCACCAACTAAACACATGATTAAAACCTTAATATCTAATTCACTTTGTGAGGGAGGGAGAAACAAACAAATAAGCCTGGTTTCTAAGTCTTTAGATCTCCAGATCAGTGCTTAGCTGTCAGTGTGAGCTGCATCTTAAACAGACAGGGAGGGCTTGATCTATCTACTGTGTCTGCTTTGTATGATAAAAGAGATCATTTGACCTAGCTAGGATGTGTTCCTGAGCCACAGAAGATGAATATTGTTTTAATGGCCTTCAAATTTAAAAATGAACTACAAGTGATGTGAAAAGTACTGTAGTCTTGTTATAAGTTAGCTGTCAGTATTGTTACGTTAGATGGCCTTACTAAGGGCATTGGGAGGCTAAGGTCACAACATCTGATCACGGACATCGTAACAGCAGCATATGATGATTTAGTTGGCAGTGTAGGCTAATGAAAGGGCTGTTCTTCAGAGACTTGAAACACTAAATAGCAGGAATGCCAAGTGGAAGTTTTGTGCAGTGCCTCTTCTGACTGGAAAAGTCACTATGTGGAGTTTAAGTGTAATATATTAAAAATTGGATATTTACATAACCTTTCCTCTGACAATCTCTATGGACAAGGCAGACAGCAGATTCTTTAAAGAAGGATGTGAAGTGGTGTTGTCCCTCTCAGCCACTTTCATCCCTCATGTACATTTAATCATACCATCCTTGTGTCAGCCTGTGAGTTTTTGGCTCAAATTCATTTACCAGAGGTATAGTCCCTAAGCATAAGAACCCCAATATAAATGGGTTTGATTTCCTCAGGTTGGGCATAAGTAGTGACATGTGAGATATCCTAATACTTTATATTTGTACTTCTTAGCCTATATCTTTAAAAGACCCAGAATTGTTTATATTTCATTGTAATATGTAGTAGGACTTGTATGCCTTGATCATTAAAGGGCTTCAGCCATAGGATGTGCTTGACAGATGTGGAAACACTGCTTAGATCTGTTAGATCTGTTCAACTTCTAGTTAATTTTAAATACTTGCTCTCTGAAAAATTTGCTTTCTTTATCAGATACCCACTGTATTTTACTCTCACAGTTGTTCCTTTTTCCCATCTCTGCTCTATATTTGTAGCTCTGTATTTTCTTGCCCTTATTTTCCTTGTTTGTTCATTCTGTTCTTTACACTTAGAGAATAAAACAGGTCCAGCAACTCAGAACATTACTGCAGGCACCATATTTGAATGTTTAGCATATGACAGAACTTCTGGGAACTGGCTTACTTTTAGCTCCCTCCTCCACTCATAATTTATATTAGAAAACTTAATTTGGTGGTCTGTTCTTTTCTCTTTCTTACATCCTGTCCCAGTGTCTGCCATGGTTTACCATCATGATGAGTCCTTCTCCTTCTTGAGATGGACTGATGGTCAGTGGTCACCATGTTCGCTTTCATTGTGAAAGCCTGGGCAGCCTCTCACTATTGCCTAGTGTCTTAACGACACTAACCCTAACCCTAATCTCTGTGATATATTTATCAATACTGTTGATTAGGCCTGGTCTCAGACTAAAAGCCAGCAGTGCTGAATATTGTACCAGAGCAAAACAAGGTGCGACACTTGAAAAATCAGGGTAATAAGCCATTTCAACTGTAATACAGAAAATAAATAGTGGATAGTTCTCTGCAACTCTGGCTTTATGTTACAGGTGTGGCTGGAGAGAAACTGCCCTTCCAAACATGGATAATCGGGATAAAATGCTTTCCCCCTGCAAGCCCATTATTCTAACATAAAAAAATCTCAGTGGGGCAGTGATGCTGTAATGTCTTTCATTTTGCGAAGAGTGTATTGATTAATCCATGCATGTATAACTTAATTTTGGGGTGTCAGCTGTACATGTCTTCCTAGTTTTACTCCTCTTAGACACTGTAAGAGGTTGAGACATTTTTATTGGATTGAACTTGTTTACAGCATACAGGTGATGTATCATTCAAATACAAACCTCTGGGCAGAGAGGTGCTCTGCTTTGCTTTGTGGGTCTGCATTTTTTGTGTTCTGCAGTGAGTACTAAGCCAGGCTAACTGCTTTCCATGTCCTAACACATAATTCAGTGCTTGTATTGCACAAAATATTTTTAGCGTCTTATCTACACTGTCAAGCAACATGAATGAAACAAAGGAAAAACAAAATAGTAGGTGGCTTTTCAGTCCTTGCAGGTGCTAAAAGTGTAGTTGCTTGTGTGACCTTTCCACATGCACTAAAGGTCCTGGGTAAGTACACACTTAACACAAGTAGGTGGTCATGTATTCAAGTGATGGCAAAGCAGAGGTGAGAAAGAAGTTTGTAGGGCCAGAAATATTTTTCTCTGGCAAAATTTTTTCTTCTTAAACCTAGTGAGACTGATGAATCTCATTCTCCTGACAGTTTAGTGGGGACTGAGGGAGATACCTTGAGGTTATATCAGAACAAGTTTTTACTGTACCCATGAAATCAGCTGAAGTGACTATTATGAAGCGAATCGGTATCTGCAATTTTCAATCTAATCTGCAGAACAGTACTTGGGTAAGTGCAGAACCACACAAAACCTTGAAAACTGTAAATAATTAGCAGAAGAGGGAAGTTAGCTGATACAGTTTTAATGAACATTGACCTAATAAATGCCAGTTACACTGAACAGCCATTGATTTTCCTGTCTGGGACCAAACAAATACCTCAATTCTATGGTTTTATTTTTGTTTGGTTTAATTCTTTCTTATGAAAATATATAATAATTTTCTGAATCAAAGTAGATACATATGAAGAAATTAGTTTATATATACATAAGTTTTGCTTTTCCAGATGAAATGATGAATGAGGATAAAACCAAAATACTGATTCACAGTGAAAAATGTTAATCTAGTTATGGCGCGATACTGGTTTTTGGTACAGTTATCCACAAATTCACTTTCCAAGTCAGAATGAAATAATTAGGATTTGCAGGAGAGTCCAGACAGAAGGCAGAAACCGAATTTGAAAACGAGAGAACTGAGGGTTACTTTGGAAGATCCATGATCAGAAGAAATAGGTGTCAAGGCTCGAGAAAGGCAGAGACAGAACAGGAATGACATTCTATCATATATATACTGCATAAGGCTTCTGAACATAAGGTCTTAGAGGGTACCACAGCACAAAAAAGTAGATAAACTAATGCAATCTCCCAAGCTGCTTCCTTCATACAATCGATATAGTCTGAGTCTGATTGAGACTGAACATAAATCAACAAGCTTTTCTTCCAGCCTTTAATTTAGCTAGCAAATCACTGTCCCATGCTTGTCATTGCTTTTGCAATCCTCATTTTTTGTGGCTAAACTCTCACTGAATGATTTTAGTGAATAAATACCTACTACAGGGAATCAGAAATGAAAATACAGATTGAAAATTTCAAGGCTAAATATGGGGTCTACTACAATGTGTTCTCTGATTAATGGAATGTGTGAGGATATATCTTCAGGATAGGTTAAGAACAAGTTGCAAGCAAGCAAACATGGCATTTGCCTTTTGTGTAAGTTATTCTTGGCTAGTGTTCTCCTTCTTTGGCCTATTATTGGCCAAATTCATATTTCATTCTTGTTGCCTTTTTGAGTACTGTAAAATATGAAGTGATACACATTTTCAGTATAAAACACATGGCAGTGCTAGAAACATGTCACTTACTGTGTACTAGTCACTAACCAGCAGTTTTGATTGAATTTAGGGGAATTATCACTTAATTTATAGCCGCAGTTTGACCCGATGACTGTAAAATTCTGAGTCAAATGTTAGACGTATTACTAATGAGGTAAAATGCCCCACAGGAAGACTTTGATGATGGTCACAATTTAATATGCTCTTGAAAATAAATTCTCAGACTATGGAGTAATTAACTTGCCCGTATATAAGCTTTTACATTTACTGCTTAAAGTATTATCTGAAATTATGAAATAAAATCCTGTTGATTGTAAGACTGAAATTCTGCGTATTGGAGGTGTTGCTTATGTCTTATATCTATGAATACAACATAAGGTCCACAAATTATTTCAACATCTCAAGAGTAACTAGAGATTTAAAAAAAGGAATAGAATGCTAAGGCTAAGAAATTCAGTAGCATGTAATTTCCCTTCTTCTTACTGTCATTTAATATTTCTTAGTCAAATATGATCAACTTGGAAACAATGCTGAATTGTTTCTGTCTTTCAGGGACATCATCATTCAATAATAATAAATTCCCTGTCAATTAAATATGCCTATAATATGCAATACTTCAATATATGCTAAGATTAAAAAGAACAGGTGGTAGTAAATTAAATATAGAGGTACCATATAATGGTCTCTGTAATGTGGCATGTATATTTCCTCTCACACAGTTTTGAGAAACTCAGTTTTTACCTGAAGATATCTTCGTATTTAAATGAAATATAATGTATCTTTCCATATGCAGCTAGATTTCAGTCTAGATTTCATTCCACAAGCAATATTTAATTATGAAAGCATGTTCACCAGCTTACTGGCATCTCAATTTTCTCTTGCCTTCTTGGTTTGTTTTCCTCCTTCCCATCCCTCCCCCCTCAAATTGTAAAAATAAATAAAGGATGAGCTTCTGGTGTTTTCTATAGAAAGTTAAGCTTCACTGACACTGAGCAATTTCTTTTACAGCTCACATGCACTTTGAATTTAAAATTTAATCTGTTCAAATCAGCTTGCATTACCAGGGAATTGTGCTTAGCATGTTCCATGAATGATTCAGTAGATCTTAATAGCTACCTTAGTAATTTCTTGTGAATCATTGAAAGAGATCACATTAGTAAACATTACTGCTAAGTACTAAGCACATTTTAAACGAAACCATGTCCTGTTGTTTCCAAAATCTGTTGCTGTAGGTGTCATATGAAGAATTATATATTGCATCTTAGATTTATTGTGTTTCAAGAAAACTGTAATTGATTTTTATTTTAACCCTCTGCAAGTGATAGGAACAGTGCACCAGCACAACTACCATGGCGCGATCTAGGGTGATTGCCAGCTTACACGGAGCGCTATACTCCATGGACCAACCATAAGTGTAATATTAATGTACCACAGGCTTCCACTTAAAGCCTTTCTTATCATAGAATCATAGAACAGTTTGGTTTGGTAAAGATTGTCAGAGGTCATCTAGTCCAGCTCTTCTGCAATGAGCAGGGGCACCTTCAACTAGATCAGGTAGCCCAGAACCACATCCAGCCTAGCCTCAAATGTCCCCAGGGATGAGACATCCACAGCCACTCTGGGCAACCTGTGTCAGTATTTTACTACCCTCATTGTAAAGAATTTTTCCCTCACACTCGCTTAACATGTGCACTACTTCTGGACTTCTAAGAAGACAAATAGTGTTATTAGCAACTGCAGGAATTAAAATAGCTCATGGAAGTAAAAATTATTAAGAGAGATTGATGTTTCATAAGCTTTATGTCCCAAGGACTCTAAAGTAGCTCTTAATTCAGCAGTAGGAAGTTGGAGTGTTTTTTCATAATTATGGTTCCCTTGGTTTTGAATGAAGAATGCTATTGTTCCTTGAAAGATGCTATTTAAATCAGCTTCACTAATAAAAAAAACCCTAAAGAATAAATAACTTTACATTCAAATGCTTCATTAAACTCTATAGTTGCAGTTATCGTCTATTGCTTGCACTTAGTATTTCCCTTTAGTTTGAATTTATAAAAATTCTAATGCAGGAAACTTTTAAAAGTTATTTTTATTAAGAGAGGTATATGCTGCTAAGAAAGAATCTGTAGGCTTAAATGTATGTATATATAATATATTGTGATCCAGCATTTTGATGCTTCCAGTGAACTGTTTCAAATGTGATTTTTTTTTTTTTAACTGAATATGTCAGCCATAAATCCATAAGAACCAAGGGTGAATAGTTGTAAATTTGAACTTAGGAGTGTCAGTGCAGCTACTTATCTTCTACAATTTTTTTTTTACTCAGAGTAATTTCAGTGTAAATTAAGGAAATAAGGCAGACACATTTCTCTTTGATGTTTGAGATGGAGGGACAGTACTCCCTAACCCCTCAGCTAAGGATGGAGATCAGTAGGGGAACTGCTGGGCACTTGGAATTTGTGGTTAGCAGAGAGCAGGACTGGAAGATTGCGACAGAGCACATTGAATCTCTCCTACTATAAAGTAACAATATATAGGAATACATACAGCTTTTTTGCAGTTGCATAAATATCCATCATTCATAGTAATTCTGGTTTGCATTTTTATAGTTCTTTTGATCTCATAGCATCCCAGAATACAATGCAAACAAGGTGTGCAGAAATGGGTGTGTAAATGATTCTCACATGTACACACCTCTGATATAGAATAACCTGCCCAAACACAGGGAGGAAATCTGGCAAGCAGTTCTCCTAAACTTCCAAAGAAACACGAGGGAGAACATGCATGTATTTTTTGATTCCCTCCTTTCTGGGGAAAGTTGTTCTGTGGGTAGAGATTGCACAGTTTTGTGGGCACCCTGTTCCACATGACTTTCACTGAAGTTTTGCTTGCATACAAGTACTGGTTTTGTCCTTCTGATAATGCCTGTGTTTTGGGGTTTGCTAGTGGGAATGCATCCTGGTAATAAGTACTGTGCCTATGGCTTATGGTTTGGAAGACTTTGCTCTAATGCATGACAATGCATTAACTCCAAGGAATATGCGTAAACCAAGGTGAATTAAAGTGCGACAAAAAAGGCACAATTCTAACATTTCCAAATATTTTTAGTGTTTGGCCTTGCAAGTACAATAATTTTTAACTGTTTAGACTGGCATGTCATATTATAAATCACCTAAACAACAACACAGAAAGTCTTCTTTGAAAATGGTTGGAAGCTGTTAGAAGACACTTCTGTATTTTGGGCGTGAACTTGCCTCATGAATAAGAGTGCAAAGTGAATTACAGGAACCGAATTTGGTTTTAATTTTGAGATGTAAATAGCAATTTGGGTAAAATGAACCATGTGTTAGTTGACATTCAATCAACTCTGTCCTCTTCTAAAACAGATCTGCTGTGCTTAGCTTGAGAACAGGTGCTGTATTTCATCTTTATTCAGGAATTTCCAATTTTTTTTAGTTTCAGTCATAATTCCAATATTAATAAGACCAGCATGTTTTCAAGTAAAATTCATCATTTGGCTATATAAACAGGATTATAGTTAACCTTTTCTTTGGAAGACTCGTGTTGTAGACCATTGATTTATATAAGCATAATAAAGGTTAATGTAAGCAGCAACAAGATTTATCTCTGACTGTAAAGACTCATCACTTTTTTAGTAACATTGTATACACCCATATTGTTGACATAGTAATAAATCAAAGGCTCTGGTAAGCATTGGGTTGGAAGGGAAAGCTGTAGTGGTGAGCAAAATTTGGTACTTTTGGAGGAAGATACATGAAAGCATGTAGGTACAAAATAATATGTGACTTCTGTTCCTACTTTGTTAGCCATTGAAAGTGTAAAAGCGTACAAATTATGAGTGTTTCGGTATGGAGACTGTAATGATGAAAGAGAATGCATCAGTTGTTTTAGTTGAACAAACCCAATATCTTTGTTCAACAAATATTTCTTACAGCTTCTTCTAAAAAAAAAAAAAGAAAAAAATCCTTTCAAAAACAAATGACTGAAATAATTTGTTTAGAAAATTGCTTCTGAACAGTCCAAAAATCTATCTCATGATTTTAATCCAACAAGAAATCTTTGCTAAATCTGGCTTGAAACTTCTGGATAATTTGGCCATGTCCAAAAAGGGCATTTTTAGTCAGACTTACTCTCTGACAATAAACTGTTTCCAGCTTTGTTATTGTGTCCCAACTGTTATCAGAATGGAGACTTTTAAGGCCAAGAAAAATGTGTCTTTCTATATTCTTCCAGGCCACTTAAAACATGTGGTGCACCACACTGCAGAAATATCTTAATAATGTTGTTTAAGGAACAGTTACAATTAGTTTTGATTACTGTATATAAAACTAATCACAAGTAGTGCCAAGTGAGAGCTTATATATACACAGACCTTTTCAGCTTTTCAAATATGCTGAAGTAGGCATGAAAAGCATGAAAGATAAAGGAGAATTAGGGGCATTTTAAAACCACGTTAATTTCCAGAACAGATGCAGGGCCTTTCTGTTTGTTTTTATGGAAGATTTTTCATCTACAACAAAAGAGTTGGTTTTGCCAATGACATTTTTGCAGGTAATTAGTCTGATATTTCTATAGTTCTTGGAGATATTTTGGAAATATTTTGAAATAATTCAGCATTTCTTCTTTTCAAAGTGCTAAGTGTAAGGCTTTTTTCCTGCATCTATTTCACACTAATAATTTACATGTGTCACATTATCAGCATATAAATTGTTATTCATCTAATTAGGATGTTGACAAACAATGCAGGATTGAATACACCTGCTAAATTTTCTCTCTTACATGAGCATGTGTGCACATAATTTGCACATTGTTATAATTCATTGTCCATAATATCAGGAGTAACCAGTACTTAAAACTGCTCCTAAATTTCTGTGCAGAGTGTCATGTAGTATGATGTGAGAAAAAAACAGTGTTTCATAGTCTGGTGATGAAAATGTTGTAGTAGCAGGAAATTAACAGAAAGGATATGTGTAATGCTTGTTTATTGTTACCCCATCCTGTTACCCAAAAACCACTACAAACCACTGTGGCTTCTGCACTGCTTGGAGGCAAGGTGAAGCTATGCCTTATTGCGTTGGCTAAGTCCAACATCCACACTTGGGGTATTTGTCAAACTTTTGGTTGGCAGAAAAGCATGAAGAGCATCTAACTGTACAGACCACATGTCACCAGAGCATTTCTGTGGATACGTGTTTTTAAATTGAGCAGCATGAGGGTCTTCCTGTCCACTGATGCATTGGGTCATAATCACTTCATCTTTGAGCTCCTTAAGGAATGAGGGGAGAGCAGTTGCCTTGCGGAGCAATGATGAAGGAGTAACTCCTGATGGGGTCTATGTTGCCAAGCCTGTCTGTGCTTAGCTTCTGTGGTGGGAGCCTGAGTCATGGAATGCAGGGGTGGTGGTGGGGAAACAAAATACTTTTAATGCTTTTGTCTCACATTTTGTCACCTAGCCTGTGCTCTCCCTTTTCAGTCAGGCAGCTTGAAGATTTCTGTAGCAAGAGTAGCAGCACATGATACTTCAAATAATTTCTTTCTTTTAGAGAGGAGTGCATGTGGCTATCAGCCTGAGCTGCAGTTTGCAGAAAATGTTACAGAATCTGACCTTGGGAAAGCATATTCTCACATATTGTGTCTGAGATTGATGTTACTTACAGCTAATGAGTTGTGTGCTGGATTTTCTAAGGAATAACTCTCATTGTAGACATTTACTTAAAAAATGTTACATGCCATTCCTTTTGCAGCTCACAAGAGTTTAGAAATAGAGAGGAAGTGTAAGGCTCAGAGAGCTGTAATTTAATTCTGATTGTCACCTCTTCCCTTGTTGGGAGGAACACCATATTGCTAATTATTATTAATTATTATCTTGCCAACTGTTTAGCATGTCTAAAATTAGCAATTGTGCTTCAGTTCTCAGTGGTCAGGTATCCCCTGCATATATATCATGCCAGTTGGTACAAATTGTCCATGTAGTTTGGACTTTCAGAGAGGAAAAAATATAGGGAAAGGACTGACCTAGGCTCAAAATGATGGGTTTATCATCTACATTCAGCACAGAAGCTACAAGATGCTGTTGGGGAATACTAAACCATTGATTTTTTGATCTCTCTGAACTGATCAGTGACAAGCTTCTTAGATTTTGCAATCTCTTAAGCAATTTTAGTTATATTCCTTGACTACTTCTATTTCTTCAGATTTTATTTTTGTTTACAACACTAGATGCTTATGAAAAGTCAGTTCTCCAGAAGATGCTACACTACATTTTTCCTGTTGAAAATAAGGAGTCTTGTTTGTTAAAAATAAATGAGATTTATCATTGACTTCTGTTTCCTGAGCAGAGAGATCACATAATTGCATTTTTCACCAAGGAAAACACAAGCTTTACTCAAACTTGACTTTTATTAGCCCATAGCAGCTCAGAAACATCAAAAGCTCTGTTTGTGAAACTAGAAAAGTTGTTTTTTTAAAAAAGAAAAAAAAAAAAAGTTTTATGTAGTTCTGAAAGAATCTTTAGAAGCAGAAAGAATAAAAAGAAAAAAGATTCAGATCATTATTTTAGACTTTCTTTTCCAAAACCCGTAGGCTTAGGCAAGGCTAATGGATTTTACTCTTTCATCACCTGCACCAGCAACAGTTTTTTCATTTCAGAAATACATTCAGAGGTGAGCTGCTTCAGAGTAGCACATTGTTTCTGATTTCAAGCCCTGTTAAGAGTTATGAATCTGATATTCTCATACGTTAAAGTAGACCTTTGAAGAGTCTTGATGAAGGTGGTAATAGAAATCTAACTTGTAATCTGATCTATGCAAATGCACAGATTAAAGAGAAATTTTGCTCTGCTGGACAACAAACACAGTAGGGTACTTTAAGATGGAATAATTGGATTAATGTAAATAGGAGCCATAAGCTTCATTAGTTGGAAAAAAGTAAAAAGCCTGTTTTCTTAGTAATGACGAGTTAGATATTCTTTCCTCAAGAATGATTTTGCTTAAGTTAATATAGGCTAAGAAACACTGGCAAATCAGTTCATCCGTTGCAGAGTCTGATACTTAGATACACAGCCAGAAGTTCAGGGTTCAGAAGCGTTTTTGAAAGGTTCTAAAATACAGAAAGAGGGGCTTTAACTTGTCTTTTCAGTTTGAAAATGGACAGGTGGTACAAAGGCAAGTGAGATTTGAAAATTATGAAGCCTAATCACACAGGGCATAAAAACTCAGTTAATTTCATGAGTCATGACAGGACAATTCTGTTACAGTCTGTGACCTTCACCTCTTAATTTCATCAGTTACTTCCACCCACGTTAGCAGAGTCTACGTGTCCAGCTATTAAAGAGTAGTTTTATTTTCATTTTAAATCAGAAAAAAAGTTGTGACAGTCATCCTGTTTTGACACATTCCATAAGATTGTGTGCCTATTTTTATAGAGCCAACTGAATAAAATATTAAAGATGACCTTGTACTTAAATATCTTCGCAAGTAAGTGAATTTATAATTTGAATTAAATTTCAGTTGTGAGGTTTGAGGTTTTTTTAGTTCTAGATCTCTGTGTTTCATTATGCTTTCCTAAATGTTACAAAGTCCTGAAAATTAACACTGGGTTTCCTAAAATTATAATGCCAAATATTTTTTACTTAATTAAAATGCTTCTTTGATACCAAGCAGGCACATGATGAATTGTGACTTGTACTATAACCAATTCTAGTTTAAGAAAACACAAGAAAAATGGTTTCCATTGTTTTAAACAACTTTTTGCTTTGTGTTTCAGCTCTGCATGATAATCACTTTAAGATTCTTAATTCTTAACTATGAAAAGTACTGCAATAATATGAGGACTTGTTAAGTATTATCAGTATTTTTCAGAAAGCCTTTCCGCAGTTGTGTAATTTCACTGTATTGCATGTGACACATGCCACCTTCTGGATGTTGTCAGAATTGCCAGCTGGTTAAATATAAAGTCATTGGAAAGGAGTTTCATGCTCCATGTTTCTGTTACAGAAATGAGTTCAGCTGATATCCATACACAGGTTAATGTATCAGGGGAAGTACCCTATAGTTCTCAGCCAGACACTTTTGTGGTGCATACTGGTTGTAGTCTGAGGTCTGGTTAAGTCTGAAGCAGCGTTTCTGTGTCCTGCATCATTTTAGGAAGCTGATTATTGCTCTAAAATAGATACACATTTTTACGAGACAGTGAAAAACAATACTGGAAATAAAAGCAGTAAGCTGTTCAAAAACAGCAACAAGAAAAAGGTTGTGAAACATACACAGATCTGTTGAGGTGGGAGAAACATGCCCATGTTGCAGAAGAATCAGAGATGTGGGTGAATTAAGAGGATACTTTCCAGTGTTAGGTAACTACAAGCAGTTAAACATTCTGGAAAGAATTCTCAGATTTTTATGTTTAGCTGATGGTAAAAAAAGGAAGTTTGGTTTGATTTACTGACTCTAAAAATGAGTTAGAGTGCCTTGTCAAGGCCCTATGATTTCAGTGCCCTTTAGTCCCTGTCATAACTCAGGCTCTCTTCTACATGTATTAATTTGCAGTAACCTTTTCCCAAATAGAACTGTGCTCAAGCTTGTACGATGTCCTTTACATCACAGTCAACTGTTGGCACTAGAGGAGTCTTGTTACTCTTGTTCTACCTTAGTCTCATCCGTAAAAAATGACCACATTCTGCCTTGTTGTTAAACTTGTTGGCTTAAAATGACAGAGAGGGATGATTTTTTCCTATGTGCAAGAATACTTGGATGTGAATTTGAAATTAAGCTGCTACCTAATTAAAGCTTGCAGTTTGGAAAATTGAAACTCCAGCTTTCCTCCCCCACTGGACTACATCACTATTTCACTTGATATAAACAAGGTCTCCTGTTACTACAGGTTTTTGTTTATTTTCCTTTGTTGTTATTAATGGGCTTAATATTGCCTTTTGTCTGTTTTCCATAATGAGATGTTCTTTAATAAGATTTGAGTTCTAAATAGGATTTTGGATTTTATACATGAATTGCATACAAGCTTAAAGATAATTGGAAGATGAGCTTCTTCAGGTCTGATGGATAGTGAGGAGGCAGCCTGGAGGTTATAGCAAGGCTTGCAGCTTGACATGACACAGCAGAAATTTCAAGCACCAGTGCACAAAAATGATGTCAAATCTCAAAACTGTCCCTTCAATTATTCTTTCTCCAACTGCTGTTTCTCTTCAAGAGATACTCTCTTCAGGCTGTCAAAGTCCTCATGGCAGCCAGCAATTACTTCTTTTAAATCTTTTCCAAAATATGTCTTCCCTGGGGATTTTCAGCTTCCAGTTGAGAAAGGCAAAAAGTTGGGGATTTTTTCTCAGTTCCCTGGTGGCAGTGCTGGCTGATGAGCTGAAGGAATTTTGCACCCTATTAACTGCAGAAAAAGGGGAAAAAAAACCCTCTGCCCTTGAGATTTGCCTAAATGAACTCAGTTTATTTTTTTCTGAAATGCAAAATAGGAAGCTAATGAAAGAGCAAGTGCCTTAAAGCCAAGCTATGTGTGTCTCAGTGTAACCTTTTAAAGCTTCTAGATGTACTCTCTGAATGAAGCATGAGTTGGAAGGATAAGGATGAAAATATGTATTATATAGAATAGTGTCTTTAAAATGATAGTTGTGTAATTGAACCAGAGCAAGTAAGTTCAATGAAGGAGCCGCACTTGATATTTAGCAGTTCATTTCAGGCCACACAGTCAATGTTACCGCACTTGGGGAAAATCTAACCTGAGTCTACAACAGAATTAAGAACTGTTCCATGATCATAGAATCATAGAATAGTTAGGGTTGGAAAGGACCTTAAGATCATCTAGTTCCAACCTCCCTAACATGGGCAGGGACACCTCACACTACACCATGTCTCCCAAGGCTCTGTCCAGCCCGACCTTGAACACCGCCAGCAATGGAGCATTCACAACTTCCCTGGGCAACCCATTCCAGTGCCTCACCACCCTCGCAGTAAAGAA